>JAJPUD010004354.1:61760-129105 GCA_023553655.1 Myrmecobius fasciatus
ATCAGTGTTCCACAAATCCTAGGCCAGGAAGGATTGTTAAAAACCAGGGGTTGTAGGGAAAGTCAGTACAATATGTGGAAGTGCCTTCTAACTATCTCAGATGTCCCACAACAGATTGTGGGGGTCTTGTAAGAGAGGGGGCTCCCAGGGTCTGAGAGTGGTTAAGAAGGGACCCAACAAGGATGTGTGACAGAGGAGCCCCGGATGGAAATTTAGGCTGGATGAGCTCTGAGGTGCCTGCCCCGATCTCAGTGTGAGATTTGTGTGGTTATTGTACAGCAAAACCCTCCATTTCCTGGGACTTCTTCGGTTCTACTACTAAGTAAGACAAGATGCAGGGCCATTGTTTAATTCTAGAGTTCACTTAATCTCAATGTCATCAGGCCCTCACCTCCTCTGCCTTCCGAGGAGGCACTAGATCATGGATGCTTAATTTGGGTGGGACCCTCACACTCCAGAGAGGGGGCAATGCCAGCTTTGGTCTTCAGTTCCTCCTGCCTGGCCACATCCAGGCCTCCGGGCATTGGGAGGGCTCAAATTACTCCACATGGGAAGAAGCTAGAACACAATCTCCCCACACGAGGGTTTCACCAGCAGCTTCTACCCAAGCCAATCTCCTAGTGATTTTCAAGGACTCGAAAGATCAATAAATTACTTAATAAAAGCTTGTTCCTTCCTTTGCCGCCTTGGTTTTCTCAATCTGATTGGATTGCCTTAGCCTCTCATCTTAATTCTAAAGGCCAGCCCCATGAGTTCCAGCGCCATTCTGAAATTATGAAAAAAGTGGGCATGTTTTGCTTATTGTCATGGAGTTTGCCAAACAGATGCTAGGTTAAAGGTGACACAGAATAGTCAGTTCTCTAGAAATAAGGCTTTAAATGTAGAAATGTGCTCTTGGTCAGCCATAGTGCAGACTTCAAAAGCCCATATTGGAGTTTATGCAGACTGGAGGTTTTGCAACAGAGCCCAAGTGCCAGGGGGTAAGGAGAGCCAAGAAGGAGCATTGTGGTCAGCCCAAGACCACGATGGAGGCAATAGAGGCAGTCCCAAGGTTATGAATTAGTGTGTTGTCAAGATGGCTCCCAGGGCACAGAGAACCTTTCCTGCTTATGGCAGTCTAGTGTCTCTGTGCTCTACAAACCGTTCTCAGAAACTGAGAAATAAGACTCCGTCCGTTGAATTCATTTTTTAAAACAAATATGTTCCTAACACTTAAACCATGCTTTCCTTAAAGCAAAGAAAATGAACTATAGAAAAATATCACTAATAAAGGTTGATGCAAAAACTTTAAATAAAAACCTAGTTAATGCTATAGAAATAAATCCAACAAGTTTATTCACTTTAAAGAAGATGCATATTTATGTCAGGGATGCAAGGAGGGCTAAAACATTAGGGAAGCAATGCATGCTGTCATTTAAAACAAAATCAACTAAAACATATTAGATAAATAGATGCAGAAAAATCTTATAAAAATGCTAAATTTATGCTAAAACTAAGATGTATTGATCTAGAAGGATCATTTTTCAACTTGACAAAATTTATATATATCTTAAATTTTAAAATAGCATTATCTGAAAGGGAAAACACTGAAAGCGATCCGAATAAATACAGAGATAAAGCAAGGATGTACTGTCTTTCTGGTATCTAATTTATGTGTCGTTCCCTTATTAAAATATGAGCTCTTTGAGAGCAGGGACTATCTTGCTTTCCTATTTTTATCTTCAACTCTTAATATAGTGCTTTGCACTTAAAAAAATAATGCTTATTTTCAGATGGCATGATGGTTTACTTAGCCCTGAAAAATCAGTAAGAAAACTAATTGAAATAATATTTCCAGTAAAGTGGTAGGCTACTCAGAAAATTACTAGCATTTCTATACAAGACCAAAATTCAAGAAAAAAATAATAGAAAAAATTTCCATTCAAAATAGTTACAAAATGAATAAAATATCTGGAAACCAAACTTAGTGAAGATTTCTACAAATCCAAGTGCAAAATAATCTAAAGAAATAAAGAATACATTGAATAAACAAAGGAATATATTCCATTCTCATGTCTGAACTGTGAAATATATAAAAACTGCAAGATCAACAAAAATAATTTACAGAGTTAGCACTAAACCAATCATTTGGAGAAACAAAAGGTCTAGAATCTCAAGGGATATAATGAAAGAAATTAGTAATTATTAAGACCCTTTGGTACTGCTTAAAAATAGCAAAGGAGATCAGTGGAACAGACTAGACAAAGGAAAAATCAGAAATAATTGAACTGAATAACTCAGTATTGACTTGAATGAGTTTCAAAATTAAAAAAAAAAGTCTAAGGAAACTGGAGAGCATTTTGGAAAAAAGCAAAAAACTTACCCATATACCAAAGGAAGGTCCAAATGTATACTTTACTTAAATGTAAAAGATCACACCATAAAAAAGCTAGAAAAGAATAAGATCAGGTACTTTTCACAACTTTACTAGGAGAATTCATAATCAAGGAATATAGGAGTTTACAAAAGATAAAAGTTTCAATTTCTATTTTCCATAAAATGCAAAAGCTTTTTGAAAAAAAAATTATCTACTTCAAAGGAAGTTGTCAATTGGGGGAAATTTTGGTATCTTGTATCTTTGATAAAGTTTTGAAATTCAAAAAAAATACATATACAACTCTCATTAATATATAAAAGCAACAATCACTTCCCATTGAACAAGTAGTCAAAGGATGTAAACAAACATTTCCCAAAAGAGCTAAACTGTTAACAGACATAAAAGTTTACTCTAAATTTCTTTTTTTAAAAAAAAAAAAACAGGAATTCAAATTAAACAGCTATAAGGTTTCACTTTATATACAGAAAATTGGCAAAAATCATACAAGATTAAAAACAGTCTGTGTTGGAAGGGCTGTAGAAAGACAAATGCTGGAAGGGCTGTAGAAAGACAAGCACAATAAGACATTATTAGTGGAGCTATGAACTGGTTTGACCATTTTGGAAAGAGATTTGTAACTATGCTTTTCTAAAAAAAAAAATTACTAAAATGTCCTTGGCCTCTGACCCAGAAATCTCATTTCTAATTATATTTCCCAAGGAGATAAAAGAAAGACAAAACCAACTCATAACAGCAGAGTATGAATTTCAGCATTTTTTTGTAGTAGATAGAAACTAGAAACAATTTAAATATTTTCATTAATTGGGGAATAGCTAAATAAATTGTGGTGTATGAATTCAAAGAAAAATTACTATGCCATAATGAATAATGGATGTGAACAATTCAGAGAAACATGGGAAGACATATAAATTGATAGTGAAGTAAGCAAAATCAAGAAAGTAATATATACGGTGACTATGACCACAAAAAAAGAATTATGAAATGAAGCTCAATACTCTGTAATGGTAAAGATAGAACTCCAGAGAAGATTGGAAAAAATGTACATATTTTGGGTCCTTCATTACAAAAGTGGGAGACCACAATGGAATAGCACTATATGCTGGTATATATATATATATATATATATATATGTATATATATGTGTGTGTGTGTGTGTGTGTGATATGTGTGTGGGGTAATATATATATATTAAAAATCTTTTTAATAAGAGAATAGATGAAGAATGTATTTGGAAATGAATATACTATAAAATAACCTATCAAATATAAAACCAATTTTTAAAAGAAAGCAACTCTCCATTGTGCAACTTGAGTTATCAGTTTAAAGATATTGTAGAGGGAATTGGCAACATTATTGGGAGGGGGAAAAATTTTTTATTTTTAACAAATTTAACAAAATTAACAAAAATTAAAAATTATCATGAACAATTCTGGTCCTGGAAATATCATAAAGGGTTTATCTATATGTATTTGTTTATTCAGAAGTCACTCAGGGAGCCATGAGTGTAAGGGGAAGACAGAAAATTCACTACAAAGTACAGCCCCTGCCCTTCGGGAGCTTACACTCTAGTTGAGGGGACACAAACGCCAAGAGATGATGAACCACCCCGGCAAGGTGCCAAAGAGGCAGGGGGACCGTGAGCACTGCAGGAGGAAGGGGAGCTTAGCGAGGGGATCAGGTAACTTGTTTCGGTGTATCCTGAGAATGCTGAGCACGAAGTGGTCGTAAAGAACGTTTCAGAGGCATTCAGGAGTTGGGTCCCCACAGTCCTCTCGGTAACAGGAGAGCCCGGGCAGGATTCCATTTCTCCATAAATCTGGAAAGGGTCCCCTAGGACCCCCACAACACTTACCCTGGAAGGAGGCAGGGACTGAGCTGCGGACCGCAGCTTTTTTATAAGCTCCTAAGCACATGGGGGCACTTCATAAATACTAGTTGATGGTGAAAAAGTTGGCTCCAGTAGGAGATAGCCACATCACAACTCCTTTATGGCTTCTAAGGAGCCCCCTCTGTGGGCTCTGTTTTCGTGCCAGCAGACAGCCCCTTACCAGCCCGTCCTGTTGTAAAAGCGCCATCTCTGTCCCCCCTGTCCCTCTGTCTTGGAAGCTCCCTGCTAGAACCTGCCATGCCCCATGGTATGCTTGGGCTTTATGTCGAGCTGATAGAAAACCAGCTGCCCTTGAACAAGCCCTGGTGCCCAGGGATGGCAGAGCCAGGCTTGGTGAGGAGCACTTGTTACAAGCAGGCTCCCAAGTATCTCTCCCAAGACCCCCATGCCTTCCTTTGCACGGTCCCCATCACCACTACCCATCCCCATGAAGGTAACATCTCTACCCACCCACTGGCCCAGGGCAACCTTCCTCCTGGCGCTTGCCTTGCCTTGGAGGCACCAAAGCCAACAGCCTCGGTCCGGGGAGGATCTCAGTGCTCTGGCCGCGAGAGTGCTTGGCCCTGCCTTCCCCGTTGGGTTGGGATAGCAGATCAACCCAAGCCTTGTATGGGTGTCCTTGGTCAGCCTGACCTTCCTGGAAGGCCTCTCTATCTCAGGGCAGCCTCGAGGAGCCAGGAGACAGCGTGCATTTGGATGATGGGATGACTTATGGGGGCCCTTTCTGCCCCCACAGGCTGCCGTAAAGGAAGCAAGTCGTGCAGAAAAAATGGAAACCCTGCTTCTCCAGAGCAATGCTGAAGGCCAGCATTGCTGGTCAGCAGCCCAGGCCATGGAAGAGGGGTGACTTTCCCTGAAACACCTGACCCACAAAAGCTCTGTGGCTCCCTGGGGGCCTTGGAGGGCTTAAGTTTGGCCATTAACTCACCTTAGAACCCAAGGCATGACATGTGCCCCCACTCATCTCCCAGTCCATCCTCCCTGACCCTTAGAAGCCCGTGCTAGCCCCCTGGCCCAAGCCCCTTCTCGTGGCTCCCTCCATCCCCAACTCCCCCTACACACGCTCATCCCCACTTTGCCTGATTCCCCCTCCAGTCATGTCTGTGCCTTCTGCTGCCCGTGCTCGATACGCTCACAGAGGCAGAAGGGAAGGGACCTTAAAGGGGGAGTCCGACCTGCCAGGGAAGCAGAGCTCAGGCTTATGGGGGTCGGAATCCGGCCCTGGTTCTCTTCTTGCTACAAGGGATCCCAGCTCTTGAAGGCCTCAGAAATGTTCATTATGACACATCTTGCTCAGATCCCATGGGATGCAAAAGAAATTAGTTATATGATTACCACATGGATTTCTCTCAAAGGGCACACAGAACAAAGTAGATATTGATATAGATAATATAGTAGATAAAGTAGAATTTGAATCCAGGCCTTTCTTGCCTCCAAAGATTCTAGCCCATGTTAACAATTACCCTTCATTCTTAATCTCTTCCCTTTTTTTGCTTCTACTAAAACATGGTTTTCCTTCAAGTATGTCACGTTCCTGGCTGGCAACCTCCATGATAGAAACTCATCTCACTCCCACTTCTCCTCTTCTCCATTATTACTGTTTTCAGGAGTATCCAACTCTTTGTGACCTCCTTTTAGGGTTTTCTTCCTCACTAGAAGGATTGCCATTTCCTTCTCCAGCTCATTTTACAAGTGGGGAAACTGAGGCAAATAGTTTTAAGTGACTTGCCCAGGATCACATGGCTAGTAAGTGTCTGAGGCTGGATCTGAATTCAGGTCTTGCTGTTCTGGCTAGTATTCTAATCCAGCACTCTTCACAGCGCTACCTAGAGTCTCCTCTGCTTCACTGCCTTCCCCGCCCCAAATCTTAGTTCCCTTTCCTAACATTCACAACTCAAAACTCCTCAACATTTTCATTCATTTTCTTTTCTTACCCTTTTAAAAAAGCCTTGTTCCCATGATAATTACCTCTCATTTATATGTGTTGGATCTCTCCCTTTTCACTGGTTACTCTCCCTTTGCCTAAAATAATATGTCCAGGCAGGGAAAATGGGGACACTAATACATTGTTGGTGGAGTTGTGAACTGATCCAGTCATTTTAAAAAGTAGTTTAGAATTATGCCCAAAGGGCTATAAAACTGTACAATACCCTCATATTCAGGTTATTCGGGTATAATCATTTAAAAAATATTCCATATTTGTCATGTTGTGAAAGAAAAATAAGACCAAAAGGGCAAAAAAAAAAAACATGAGAAAGAAAAAGCAAACAAAAAAGGTGAAAATACTATGTTTTGATTCACATTTAGTCTCCATAGTTCACACTCTGAATGCAGATGGCATCTTCCATCCCAAATCTATTGGAATTGTCTTGGATCACCATATTGCTGATAAGAACCAAGCCCATCCTAGTTAATCGTCACACAATGTTGCTACTACTGTGTACAATGTTCTCTTGGCTCTGTTCCCTTCACTCAGCATTAGTTCATGCAAGTCTTTCCAGGCTTTCTACTTCTCATGTTCTCATGAGCCCCAAACTTCTTTAAAAAGAAATTTAAACTTTCTTATGACTCACTCGCCCCTCAATCCCTATAGAAACTGTTCTAAGATCAACATTCATAACTCCCAAATAAGCAAATCCAATGGGCTTTTTTTTTTTCATTTCTTCATTTGACATCAGCATTGATCATTGACCACTACTAACTATAAGTTCCCTGAGGGCAGGGACTAGCTGCTCTAAACTTTGTCTCTCTTAGCATATTAGTCTATAATTAGCAGTTTCCTCATGTCCACGGAATGATGATCCCTAACCATAATATCTCCCTCTTTTCCCGGCTTCATGAACATTATACTTCCTTGATTTTTTTATCTACTCCTTTGTTTCTTTTTCTGGCTCCTCACTCACCTCCTAACTTTTAAGGTGAGCCCTCCCCCAAGATGCCCTGTGTTTTCTTCTCTTCTCTCTCCCTTAGAAATCTCATTAACAACCACAACTTCAAAAATCACACCTTCAGGCTCCAGACACCAAGGCTTCCACCATTTTAGCAAGGAAGAGCAAAAGGTGAGCAAAAGAACAAGTCCTAGGACAGATAATGGGGAGCTTCCATTATCTCCAGAATCACGCAAGCTGGAAAGGAAGCTGTAAGGACAGATAGAACATCCTCTTGGCAAGCCCAGTGCCCCAATCCAGGCCAGCTCCAGCCAGAGGATATTCCAGAACCGTTCAGCTCCCTAATAATTCTTTCCTGAATGATGACAAGCCTTGACATCAGAAAGATATTCCTTCTCTCTCAGCTTTGGCCTGCCTATGTGATTGACACAAAACATTCAAATGGTCTGTCTTCTCAGTTTGTCAGAGCTTGTCTTTTTTTTTTTCTTTTTCTTTTTTTTTAGAGCTTGTCTTAATCAATCAATTAATTCATTGAGCACAGGCGCCAAGTGCTGTGGTTACAAAGACAGAAGTGAGACAGTCCCTGCCCTCAAGAAGCTTATGTTCTAAGAGAATACAACTTGGACATCTATAAAAGAGACATTTAAAGTAGATTCAAGGTAACCTTACAGGTGAAAGCTATGGCTAACGCTTCAGGCTCTCTGATTAAAGACTCAAAAATATAACTGACAGGCCACAAGTCAAAAAGACTTTCCCATCTCTGCTTGATTCCTGACCATATACAAACTCAATCTCCTTCTCTTCTTATTCTATCTGTGGTAGAGCTAATCATGGTTAGCCCTATGATTAGGGCAAATAAAGTAAGAGGTTCTAGACATTGGGAAGTAATTTAGAGGTGACCTAATCCAACTTCCCACCCAATACAGGAATACCCCAATATCTCTGACGAGAGGTTATCTAACCTTAACAAACATAAGGACAAAGCACTTCTGACCTAAGCAAGCCAAGTCTATAGGAGTTAAGAGCTGTGAAAAATTATTCCTTTTTTTTTAACCAGGCACAAACTTAAAATTGTTAGAGTGAAAAAAAATTGTCTCATTTTACACTTGATTGGAGGTTTGATCCAAATTAAAAGAGAATTTTACAGTTCTAATTTATTAATAATATTTGACGGCCTTCCTATAAAAATAGAATTAAACTGGATCTGGAGGTTTTTTTCCTTTGCCCTAGACTGAAAATGAGCCCAACTATCATTTTTGTCATTGGGGACAAGGTCTTTGTGTCTCAAGGCCTCATTCACTCCTTCCTCCTTTCCCCCCAATTCACTGAGATGGACAGAAAACCTTGCAGCACTTGGAGTCGAAGGCAGGGACCAAAGAGTAGGAAATGTCTAGTGAAAAGAGGGGTCTGGCTGGTCCTGGCCAGCAAAGCCCCCATTCCAGTGGTTGGACAAGTTAATAGTAAGTCAGAGAAATGAAGCTCTTTGCTCCTAGTTCTCCCCTCCCAGCTCTGGACAGAGTTAAGCATGGAGTTGAGACCCCTCTAGAAGGGAACCCCATTCCAAGTGTGGGAACAAAGGAATAAACAGGCTCAGGAAGAGTAAATAACTTGTTAGAGGTCACATATAGACTAAGTGGCAGCCCTGGAACTTGACCCCCAGTCCATCCCGTTCTCCCCAGAGCAGGTGAGTCCTAAAGGCGTCCGTCCCTATAACCATCAGTGCTTCACTCACAGCTCCCTCCCTCCTTCCCTCAGAAATTCATCAAATAGAAAATCTACAGGAAGGTAAGGCCTCCATCTTTCTACCCTGCCCACAGTAAGGGTCTCTGGCCTCCTCTTGGGTGAGAGGCTTGCACGACAGCAAATGCTCGAGACACAAATATCTTGTTGGAGTTTTGCAGCATTGCCACTGAACAAGCCACTTTTCCTCTGTAATTTATACCTGAGCTGGGTGTCTAGACATGAGCTCATGTAGTTCTGAAGTACCTTTGCAATAACCAGAACTTCCAATGACAATGGCGGAGCTCGGCTTTCTCCTCCCCTCCCTTCATACAGCATCTCTCTCCTGTCCTCCCATCACTGCCCCCAAGGCAGCTCTTCGGGGTAATCCCTGGTGGGGGAAAAGAAGGGGGAGTTGATAAAGCCACATGGGGCTAACAATCACGAAGAATGGAGAACATGGGATTAGAGAAAGCAATCCGGGTGTACGTGAAAGACTTCTGTGAGACCGGACGCCTGGCAATGTGCTGGCTGAGAGCTTGTGCTGATTTCTGCCTTTCTAAATGACAAAAACTGCATGAAATATAATCATCCAAGAGGCAGGAAGAGGGTCATACGTAGCCCTAGAAAAGACCTTAGAGGCCACTGTCCAGATGAGGAAAGGGAGGTTAACTGGGGAGGTGTTTCCCCCAAAAGAGACAGGAAGGACCATACACAATGGGCTTGAGAGAAAGGTTTCCACGCTGAAGGAAAGGGGATATAACCTGAGGGCCATGGGGTGGCCATTGGCCTCTGGAGCTTCTATGGGGCCAGCCAGTCCTAACTCCTTAACTCAAGCAGATCGATGCAGTCACCCGTCATAGTGACAGGAAGAAACAGGTGACAGAGGATGGACATGGTACATAAGGCCGGGTACCAAAGGGCATATGGCAAGAAGGACGAGACAGAGTGCGGAGGTGACAAGAGTCTGACCTATGAATGAGAGCCACGAAGGGCTGGGCTTGGTGGGCCCGCTTAGCTATGACTCCCCCGATTCACAAAGCTGCCCTCATATCTGTGATTTCATTCGCTGACACACAATCCCCTATTCAGATGGGAAAAGCAATTTTTCTGGAGCAGGTTATATTCTTCAGGCAGCCCCTAAGCTAACCCAATTTTTGCCAATGTGAATTCTGAGTTCCATCAGTTTGAGGGGGGACAGTCCCACAGGGTGACGCGGTACTTGAAAGGACTCTGTGCTGTAATGTGAGCCCCAATTCCTTCCTGGCACCCCTGAGTCACCATCTAGCCAGGAGAGGCCCAGGAAGGAAAGACTGATGACAGTTGCTCAGATTGTCCTAATTATGGAGCTCTCAGGGCCTGGAAGCTGGCTGGCTGCCCCCAGCAGAGGATTAAATAGGGCCCCAGGATCTTCTTCCCCCAGGCTAAGGAGCAGGAGTACATTTCAAATGAATAGAGCAGCTTGGCTGGAAGACATCAGTTTCCCTGGGACGCTCAGATCTGGGGCTGATGTTGCTGGCAGCCAATCCGTGGTGCTCCTGTGTGTCTGCTGAGCCCAGAAGACGTCACTAATAGGTAGTTGAGTCTATGTGGTTTCTGAAAGCCCAGTGGGATCTGAAAGTGCGAAACCTGAGCTACTCTGGGGTCCAAATTACATTAAAAGGGCACGAAGACTGAGTTTCATAGAAGTCGGATACAACATAGCCTTCCATAGACTAGCACAGAATCCAAGCTAGCTTTGAGCTCTCGCAATGTGGTTCTAGACATTACAAGGAACCACAAGGTAGTTCTCTGCCTCGAAGGAGCGTACAATCTAGCCCAAGAGTAGGTTTCCTACAGTCAGGAGCCCTTGGGTCTACCCAGAAAATAATGCCAAACCTTCTAGAGGATCAAGGGGCCTTGAGCCGAGCCCTAGCTCCCAGCCAGGCCTCCAGAAGCCACAAAGAATTCTCTTAGCCCTAGGCCTTCCAAGGAGTGGGTCCCATCTGTAACATTCACTAGCACTGTTGATGCTCACAGGGAACTGAAGATGCTTTATGGTCCAAATGGGTGTCTACATTTCAGACTTCAATCTGTTTCCCCAGAGAAAATTCAATCAACACTTTCCCACTCTCATCCAAGCAAAGTCTGTCCTTGGCTACAAACAACTGTCCACAAAGAAGTATAAATAGATTCTAAATCTGATTATCACCCTTCGTTTTGGCCAACATTTTCAGTCTAAAGTGCCCAGTGTCTACTTAAATATGACCACACAAAAACTTTATGGGGAAGTCGCTCTTCCAGGGCCGTGTGTGTGTGTGTGTGTGTGTGTGTGTGTGTGTGTGTGTGTGCATTCATCCATCCCTTCCAGCAAAATCCCACCGATTCCTGCATGGGCAGAATTGACAATGGAGTTGTCAGCTAATATCTGGGCCAGGGATGGCACTCCCTGAGCGCTGGCAGCCCCAGGCACTCACAATAGTCAGCATGCCCCTCAGTGAGATCACGGGCATAGCAGTGCCAGTCCAAGGGGGTGCTCTCCAGGAGATTGTAATGGGTTTTTAATGAAGAAAACATCTCTCCTCCACCCAAATACTGGCAGCCCAGCCAAAAAACTGCAATTCCTCTGGAGTTCTTTAACCATCTATCTACAGCTTTTCTCTGAAGTCCCTAAATCCCCCCTGGGTCAGCCAGAGAGAAGCCATACACATTGTTATCCAAGATTGATTAAAAAAATAATTGAATAGGAAATACAGCTACCAAAAGACAGATAAAAATAAGAAACAAAATGATTTTCAGCCATAATGGGACCGTCCAAGCTCAGTTCAATTCCAGTGTAGCATTCCTCCTGGGATATGGAGGAGGAATCATAGAATCACAAGATCACTGATTTAGAGCTACAAGCGCCCGTAGAGATCATCAAATCCAACACCTCAGAAAATTGTGGCTCAAAATGGTTAAAGGCCTTGTTCAGGACCCCCCAGTTATTAAGGCTCTGAAGAAAGGCCTGAACCTCGGTCTTCCTGCTTCCAGTTCTCCTTCTGTACTACTAGGCCACCCATGGGGGTTTTGAGGAGAGGAGGAAGCATGTCCCAGCAGCAGCTCTTCAAAGCTGGAGAAGGTGAATTTGACAGCACATCTGCATCTAAGGAACAATTGTGTGAAAGGAACACTGAGAGCTGGAAAAGCAACTGGAAAAGAAGATGCAAATAATCTCCATGTTTGCTTTGGCTTCTCACGTGTATATCTAATTTACTTAAGGTGAGTGCCTGGCACATAGTAGGCACTTCATAAATGCTTACTGATTGACAAGATGATAATTCTGGACCAAAGAAACAAGGATAACTAACCATGGGTCCTTAATATGAACACAGAGAATTCTACATTCTGGACTGTATCACAGAAGATGGGGAACAACCAGGTTTAAGGGTAAACCAAATCTGTGGTTCCTTTGGAACAGAGCCTCATTCTATCATCAAGTACTTTGGATAACATACCATGGAACTACAGAGGACTCCAGTTCTACAGGATCTAGACACAGCAAGAGGAAGAGTCAGTGGTACCCAGACTTCTTGCTGCCACTCTCTGGGACTGAATAAATCAGAATGAAACAATTTTGACAGTTTTGGTTTTCTATTTCCATCCCCTGAGCTGAGCGCTTGGTCACTATTCATCCATTTATCCATCCACCTTCACAACAATACTAGTGTAATTGCTCATTTGGTATATTTTAATATAATCAACCAACAAGCATTTATTAAGCACATCTTACACTAAGAGCAGGATTTGGCACTAGGGATACGAGAGAAGTGAAACCCAAGGGGCTTCTTGAACTATCATTGTTATTCAAATTCATTCCAACATGGCGGCCTTTTAACATGTATTTGGGCTAAGATCACAGGAAAAGATAATAATAAATGTTGCAGTAGAGGTGAGAAACTGGGACCTACTGCGATTGTTGGTGAAGTTGTGGACTGATGCAGTCAGTCTAGAGAGCAATTTGGAACTATGAGAGCCCAAAGGGCTATCAAACTGTGCAAGATCCTTTGATCTAGCAGTGTCTCTACTGGATTTGGATCCCAAAGAGATCATAAAAGAGGGAAAGGGACCCACGTGTGCAAAAATGTTTAATACTGCATCATGTTCCCTCTTCTTCATGGGGTTGTTTTTGAGGACCAATGAAATATCACATAAAGTGCTTTGTAACCATAAGGCAATAGGCAGTAGTTGCTATGTTGCTGCTGTTGTTATTGTTGTTAATTTTTCCAGACCTTTGTTTTATTCTGATTTATTCAGCAAGGACTTGATTACTACTTGAGAATATCATTTTATACTAAGATCAAGATTTCATTGCAAGGTTGGTCTTCCAGGGGGGACAGGATTAAAAGTCACAAAGCTCAACTGTCCTAATAGCTAATAAAGTGAACCTTAAATAAGAGTAAATACTGTGTCTACACAACCTGGAGCCTCCAAGAGAAGCTAAGAAAAACAATGGTTCTACCTATCCTAAATCCAAATCTCTCTTTTTTTTGCTTCCTTCCTCCTTTCCTTCCTTTCTTCCTTTTTTCCTTCCTTCTTTCCTCACTTGGAATAAAGGAAGTGGTAGAGAATATAGAAAGCTGCAGTATTTACAAATTATGAGTTCACTCTTCTCCATTTCCATCACTCTCTAGTCTCATTTATTCTGAGAAATAAAAGTTAGAACTCTGTCGATTTTGAAAAGCCATAGACTTCTCATGAATATGCCCTAGATTGGGGGATTCATGAAATCTTAAGGTAGGAATGGCCCCTAACCAATGTTGCGATCCTCTCCATTGTCCACCTGGTGCCAGAAGAGCTCGGGAATCATCAACATTTTCCCTAAATCCAGTAGGACCATGAGAGCTGGAAAGCACATCTCATACAACCCTCCTCATCTCAGAGAGGATAATGCTGAGGGCCATGGAGGAGCGATCCATCCACATTTTCCTGGCAGCTAAGAATAAAAGTCAGAATCTGAACTGGGTCTGTGAATTCAGGCTTGAATCCACCTCCACACAGCTGCCTTCTATTTCTTCCTCCTTTAAGCACTGATTGACCACATTACCCCCTAATTCTATAAATCTTGTCAGTCCCTCTTGATTCCAGGATTAAACAAACTATTCTGTTAAGACTTCACATCTGGAGCCCACTTTCCTCTGTAGCCTCCCTATACACAACACGGCTTCCCACCCTTGACGGTCTAGCCAAACTGCCCTTCTCTTTCCCTTCTTTACACACGTTCCTCCTCTGCCCATTTCTTTTTATCCATTTATTCATTTTTACCCATTCTGCTCATTTCACTTTTCTCCACTCATGCACATTTTCCCAGGTTTTTAGAATCCTTCATATTCATCATTTCTAAGGATACAATAACATTTCATCCCATTTATAGCCCACAATTTGTTCACCAGTGGATGGGCTCCCACTGGCTTTTTAATTCTTTGCAACAACCAAGCAGTACTGCTTTTTTGTATGTGGGGGCCTTTGACCTTTGGGGGGTACAAGTGGTATCATTGGATCTGGGTATACGCAAAGGGCATGCACAGGTTAGTGCCTTTGGGGGTATGTCAGATTGTTTTCCAGAATGGATGGATCTGGAATGGATCCAATTCACAGCTCCACAAACAATGTATTAGCGTGTCAGTTTTTTCACATCTACTGAGAAGAGATGTTCTCGGTCCCAACTTCTTGCTTTTTATTTAGATAACTGAGCAAAGACCAAATCTATCTCTTACTTAGTCCAAAATTTGTTTAAAATTTTTGGAAAAAAAAGTAAAAGAAGAGTACCTTTTGGGGACTTTAGGGCTTAAGTATCAGGCTTACTTTTTTTTCCTGGATGACAGAAACACTTGGAATAGATCTGTTAGTAGAACATTCTTATTTTTACTGATGTTTTTCTTATTCCATAAGGCTCATTTCCAATTAGATTTAAGAGGAATGAATCTCTAAGCCAGCTAGACAAGATTTCCCTGAATCAATTTCTTTGACAAAGCTGGATCTCTGGTAAGCCTCGAGGGAAGGGCAGTTTCTTCCCTCCTGATCTAGATGCTCTGGCAGAGAAATCTAACGTCTGTTTCTTTGCATCATTCCCGTTGGCATCCCCGTGGCCCCTGCTACACACCTTACACAGCCTGGGAAATAACAATCTGCTAAGTGGGAGAACACAGCAGGATGAGACCCTGTGGAATGGGCTGGACCCTTCAGGAGGGCAAACGAAGAGGTTATCAAAACAGCGGCTTTAAAACCAGCCACAGGATCCAGGCTTCCAAGGCGTCTCCTCCTAGCACAACAGCTTTTGAGGAAAGAGGGAAAAAATAAACAGATGACATCTGTGGAGAGTTAAGACTACAGATACTCTGACACTAGGTGCTGAAAGATGTTTGTCCAATAACAAAACCCATAAGTACTATGGAAACAATTCTCAATTGGTATCGAGTGACAAAACCTTTGGAAGCTCAAGTCATGGGCATTTAGATACAGGATTCCAAATGAAGCCATTCAAAAACCTGCCAGACTCCTTCTAACAAGGATGGAAGCATCAAGGACACTAGCAAATGTCCTTTTGTTGGACAAAAAGATCCAAATGAGAAGTAGAAGGTATTTTCTTCCTAGGGATGAATGAGTTAAAAGTATCAACCAAAAAGAGAATTGGGCCCAGGGCCGTGTCAACAGCTTCCCAGGTGTGTATCGGAAGGTTGCTCCCCAGACCTTGCCCACAGAAGTATTCTTGGGCCAGGCAGGAATGGAGTGGAATTAGGAATAAACACTGTTGTCCAAAGTGTGGAAGAACATACTCAGAATTTGGGGATCATATTTCTTCCCACTGTATTCCATCCTACATGGAATCTTTTCCCACATACAGATCTTACCCAGTAAATCTCTACCCATTCAAATCCTATCCCGTTCAAACTCAGAACAATAAAACTAAGGAAACTCTCAGGTCATTTTATCAATCCCAGAATTTTGCAGATGAGGGAATTAAAGTCTTGAACCTCTCCAGCTTAACTCTAGCTGCCATGCTTGCCTCTGAACTGATAGGAACTTTAGTCCTATTCACTGCTGTGAATTTGGATTTATCCTTTATTAACCCAGTTATTTAGCGTGAGGACTGAGGTAAGGATTCAGTCATCGTGTGGATCACTAGTTTCCTTCCAAAGCCCTGGCCCAAACTCCCCATGACACGTGGGGAGGACTAGTTTAACTCAACATTTTCTAAGTTCTTCATTGTGTGCTGGACACTGTTAGCCCCTATGTGTTGGAGGAGACATAGATAAAATAGGGTCTGTCCTCAAGAAGACTGTATTATTTTGGGGAGACAATACATACATAAAAAATCTATAAAATACATGAAAATTAGATGCAAAATCTCACGGAGGGTGAGAGCCCTGGCAATGGCAGAGATCCCCTAAGCTGTGCTCTGAATGCAGCTGGGGACTCTCAGGATGAGGAAGGAAAACGTTCCGAACACGGAGGAGAGACTGTGCAAAGTCATGGAGGTTACAGAGGGAACGCTGTGTACGAGGAGAAGGGCAGTTTGCCTAAATGGGGGGAAATCATTTAAAGAACTGCCTCTCAGCTGGAGTTTAGGGGAGCCCCATTATTGTGTGAAGGACGTGGGGGGAATCAGCACTCTGAGAGTTAAATGCTCCAAGTTAAAGGCGGGCAGCCACATGTTCCCTGATTGCCTGGCAGTGTGGGAGCTGCCATCTGTCTGGAGCCAGGAGAACTGGTTACTGGGGGAATGTGACAGTCAGTGATTTAAATTTCGTTTCCCTTGAGTATCATCTGGGTCAGCTTCACAGAGCACATGACGCAACACGAGCCATTTCATGTTCTGAAGTGGCAGGATGTTTGGACGGCCTTTAGTGCATGTTTTCTGACAACGTGGGCCAATGAAGAGGGCTAAGAAAAATGTCCTGTACGACTCCTTGTGACCCCATTTGGGGTTTTCTCGACTAAACCACTCGAGCCGTTCGCCACTTCCTTCTCTGGCTCATTTTACAGATTTTACAGGGAGAAGGGGACTTGCCCAGTGAGTAACCTGAGGACATACTCAACAACCTTTACTATATGTTTGTTCTCAGGAAAACTAATGACACGTAGTGACACACTTGACAAAAGTACCGAGCCCCTTGGACGAGACTTCATCTGTGTCCATACGGAGGCCATCAGGGAGCCTGAAATGAGGAGTGAGGGGTTCAAATACCCACTCTCCTTCCCCTGAACTTGTAAAAAAAATACCTGTGGGGAAGCCACTCCAGCATACCCCCAACCCTAATAAGTCCCTCTGGAAAAAAACCAGACACAAATTGGGGACCAGCCTGAGTTCTGGGAGGTGCTGGTGTGAGGCAATCACACACACTACAAATAATATTGATTTCTCTTCTGGCAGATAGAGCAGAATTAACCATTACAAGCTCCTCATCTTCAATGACCAAGGCATTTAAATTAAATCATATTAAGATCAAAACCCAATGATTTTCTTCTTTTGCTCGTTAAAGTAGATGGTCAAGCCCAGAGGGGAGGGGATGTGCTAGGAGCAATATTTGGGGGAGGGTAGCCAGGTCTCACCTATCACATGCTTCGATCCCCAATTTCCCGGACCCCAACAGGGATGGATCAACTCCACTTGCACCCGGTCAATCAATCCCCAGGCATTTATTAAGCATTTATTATATCCCAGGCCCCATGCCAGGCCCCGGAGATACAAAGATAAAACCATCCCGTCTCAAGGAGTTTACACTGTAATGAGGGAAGCAATTAAATTAGCTCAAAATTGCACCAAGGCGCTTAGACATGGAGCACCCATAGAATACAAATCCATGTGTAGACATACAAATGCAAGAAATACAAAACAAATATAAATAAATCTAAAAGCAATAAAACCAAGTGAATACAGAGAGGTGATACAGGTGCTTTACGGGAGGAGGAAGCTAGACTTGAGGGAAGAGGATATGGAAGGCTTTATGTATACAATGGTGCTTGCACTATGTCTTGAAGACAGAGAAGGGTTCCAGAAGGCAGGGGCCGGAGGGAGGACACTGCCAACGGGAAGGACCAGGTGGCTCAATGGGAGACAGAGTGAAGGAGGTAGAGAAGCCGGGTTAGGCCGGCCTCCCGAGTTCCAGAAGGGGAGCAATGTCCAACCAGGCTGGACGGGGAAAAGTCTGGCCAAAGCGTAGGGCTTTACAAGTGAGGGAAAGGCAACAGGGAGCCAGAGGAACTCACTGAAGGGGGAACGGCCAGGTCAGAGCCAGACTTAAGGAAAATCACTTGGAGAGGAATTGGGGCTGGGGGAGACAGGAGGCAAGAAGATCAAGGCTCTGGCAGTAATGCAGCCGGAGTGGATGCGGCCCGGGTTCCATGCCGGTTCTTTTGTGGGCACGTCGGAGCCGCAGAGAGAACACTCCAAAGGCTTCTGTGGGGCCGCTCTCTGCCCCAGTCCTTGCTGCTGGGTCAGAACACCACCCTGAGTCATGGGGTCACAGCATGGAGGCACAAGAGCCTCAGAGGCCACCTCACTTAGCCCCTCACTTTACAAATGAGGGAACCGAGGCCCAGAAGGCACTTTTCTCCACGTGACTCTGGTAGGAACCGGCAGGCTCTAGGCTCTGCCCCCGCGCTCTCCAGCTCCAGATCCCGCTCTTCCTGCTCCCTGTACAATGTTTGCCTCTTATATCCCAGGGTCTTACTTTCTTAAAGATTAGAAAACAGAGTTGGGGGAAGGGAAAGGTCAGAGGGGTGGGGGACGCCGCCAGAATCCTGCTCACATCAAGAGACTGAGCCCGAGGGCCCCGTTTTACTCTTGGTCTAGGATGTCAAAGATGAAGAAAGGGTCGGAGGTCAGAGATCTCAGGCACGAAGGGGCCTTGAAGGTCATCCAAGCCAAACCCTCACTTATGGAGGGCTGAGCCCCCCGAGCCTCCTCAGTGAGGAAGGAACCCAAAGCTAACTGCGCCATGCTCGGGGGTCCTGAAGGAGGGGGCCGGGGAGAGAGACGACAGGCAAAAGTAGGCAGGGTGCTTTGGGTGAACCTCCCCTGCCCCCCCATCGGTCCCCTAGGCATGGTGCAGCTTGCTTTGAGAATTCCCGGATGGAGGAAGGGCGAGGAGGGAGCTGAGATAGGAGAGGAGGCCGATGGACGTCCCGGACTCACACTGAGGCCCGTTTTCATCTCTCCCTCCCAAGAGCCTCCCTCTTGGCCAGGGGTCAGGGGTCAGCACTCTGTAAAGCCCGGAACCACGGCCGAAATAACGGACTCAAATTCCACCAAAGGCGCGCACCCCCACACCGCGCAGCGGCCGCTTCTGAACTTTAGGTTTAGAAATAAAATCCACAGCAACTAATTTTCTGCCTTATATTTAATTTAACCAGGCTTAGAACCTATTATAATTTTAATTACACAAAACCAGAGTCTTAAAAGGACTATAAAATGTCTAAGTAGAGTGAATAACGCAGTCTTCCCCAGCATGGGAACCTTTCTAGGCTCAGAGCAGACAGGAAGACGGCACCCCTGTTTGTAGGCGAGCAGAGCGAGGTCTCGACGGCTGTGAGATTTGCCCCACATCCAGCAGGTGCCAGGGGGATTGCCAGGTTAGGAGCCAAGGCCTCTGCCCCCCTCCCCCATCCAGTGCTCTCCCCAGCGTCCCCTCTGCCTCCCCTAGGTAATGGGAAAGCCCAGGAGTCCTGGGCTGTCCCCAGCCTTGGGCCTTTGGCTCTGGGTGTGTGGAAGGCATGAGGGTGCTGCCCCCCCCTCAGGACCACAAGACCCTTCATGGCCCCCCACATTGCCTGGCCCAGCCCCAGGGAGAGAAGGAAGGCTTGGGGCCCAGGGTCAGGCAGGTGAGAGCTGGAGGGTCCTCAAAGCAGCAGCACCCCCACAAGCTGACTCCCTCCTACGTTCCTCTGTCCACAGGGGGGTCATAGTGGGATCTGGCCCGATGTCCTCCTGGGCCGGACTGATGGACTCCCTCAGACTGACCCACCATAAGCCCACCTCTCCACCCGCAGCAGAGGGTCCTGGCCTCCATGGAGACTAATGGCTGATTCACGGAATTTACAATTCACGGAACTACTCAGAGTACATGAGAACGAAGGGAGCTGGGGAAGGAGCGAAGGGAGCTGGGGAAGGAGCGAAGGGAGGGTAAGAACCAAGGCCTGCTCCATGATTTGGCCAAACTGTGTCCTTCGGGCATTTAACTCCATGGTCTCACTTTTACTGGCTTTGATATGAATTTTGTTTCTCTGATCGAAGCACATCTTCATGCGGCTCTGCTTTTGACCACTACTTCGTGTCTCTCCTCCCCTCTCCCAGAACACCAGAAATTTGAAACACTGCAACAGCGGGTTGGGAAGGGGCTCACAGTGAGATGGAGAACCCCCAAATCCCTGCATTCCCAGAGAACAGCTTTCCACAATGTAACTCAAGTTAGCTCGTAAGGAATAAGAAGGCTGAGATTGTGATGGAATACTATTCTGCCGTAAGAAATCAAGCAAAAAACCCTGCAAAGATCTACATGAACCGATGCAAAGTAAAATCAGCAGAACCAGGAAAACACTGTACAGAGTAACAGCAATGCAATGGTCCAAGACAACACTGAAAGACTTAGGATAAAAAATTCTACCCACCTCCAAAAAAAGAACTGATGGCATACGAATACAGATTGAAGCATACTTTTCATTTCATTATTCTCAGCTTTTTGGCCTGTATTTTCTATTGCAACATAGCTAATATGTAAAAAGATTGCATGATTACATATATATCAAATTGCTTGCTTTCTTAAGAAGGTGGGTGGGAAGGGAGGGAGAGATTTGGAACTCAAAATTTAAAAAATACTAACAATTTTTGTTTATACGTAACAGAAAAAAATCACCAGTCATGGTATGGTTACTGATCTGGAGAATGAAGTCCAGTGGTCCTTAAGAAGCATCACTAGCAACAAGGTTAGTGAAGGTGACGGGATTCCAGTTGAGCTGTTTAAAAAGCTGATGCTGTTAAAGTGCTGCACTCGATATGTCGGCAAATTTGGAATATACAACAATGGACCGGGAAAGATCATTGACGTCCCAGTCCTAAAAATGGCAGGGCCAAAGGATTTTCGAATGGCTGGGCAAATGCACTGATTTCACAGGGTTATGTGTAAGAGTCGGCAAGCTGGGCTTCAACAATGGGTAAACTGAGAATTATGAGAAGAGCCGGCTGGTCTCTGAAGAAACAGAGGAACCATCGAGTGAAATTGCCAACATTTGCCGAGTTATGGACAAAACAAGGGAGTTCCCGACAAACATCGACCTCCGTTTCAGTGACTACATTAAAGCTTCTGACTGTGGGGATCACAACAAATACGGCAGGTCCTCAGAGACATGGCCGTGCCGGATCATCTTACTTGTCTCCTAAGGAGCCTGGATGTGGGCCAAGAAGCAACATTTAGAACCACACATGGAACAACTGATCGGTCTGAGACTGGAAAAGGAGTGAGAGAGACAGCCCACAAAAAGCTGAATGTGTCCATCTCTTCATTCACGTTCGGTCTGGAAATCTTGCCTGAATTGTGAACGGCCAAGTTCCATGAAACTTTGTCTGGCCACATCAAGCCCACTCCAAGAGTCACAGACCCCAACAAAGCGGGCAAAAGGGGCCACGGGCAAAGTGGGAAAGTCGTGGTCCTTTTCTTGCTAGGGGAAGGGAGGAGGGTCTGGATAGAGCGACCCCAAAGAATAGGCCTCATAGCAATTAAACTTCAGACTCGAGAAACAAATTGAACCAGTGCCTGCTACCGATGCCTCTGCGGCTCGATCTGACCCCTGGGTCTCCCCAGTGCCAGTTGTGATAACTCCGGTCTCCCAGAATGAAAGAAGGCACTTGTGGGCTGACCCACCTGCTCAGCAGGGCCACGCCTGCCCCCCAGCACACGTTTGGTTCTGAATTGGTCGGTGAAATGAGAAAAAAGTCAAAAACTGAATCCATGCTTCCAAAACGGAACCTGCTCCCAAGGAAGGGAAAGGAGACGGGCATTCTCCATCCTTCCCCCCGAACCGATCCCACATATCACTCACCCTCTTCACAGTTACTTCCGGCAAAGCCAGGGCAGCATTTCCACTCCAGAGCCGTCACGGTCCGGTAAGACACTTTGTAGGTGGGCCTGATCAGGGTCCTGTAACTAACACAAAAGAGCCGTCAGCACAAGGCTGGCTGCCCCCCCATCCTGACCGCCACATGATGGCCAGCTCTTCCCACCAGCCTGGGTAGGGGTAGGGCTGGGCCCTTGTCTCCCCCAACATCATCCTTGAGATACCCCGAGTCTCCTCCCCTTGTCATCCCATTGTGGTGCCATTATACACACACACACACACACACACACACACACACACACACACAC
Organism: Myrmecobius fasciatus; assembly: GCA_023553655.1. Classification (NCBI taxonomy): domain Eukaryota; kingdom Metazoa; phylum Chordata; class Mammalia; order Dasyuromorphia; family Myrmecobiidae; genus Myrmecobius; species Myrmecobius fasciatus. The sequence goes on from JAJPUD010004354.1 coordinate 84,012, forward strand.
ACACACGTGCGTGTGTGCACACATACATTCACACTCACTCTCTTTTTTTTACTCTCTCCTTTTTCCCCCCTCCTCTTTTTTTCCTTCTTCCCTCCCTTCCTTCCCTCTCTCCCTTCTTCCCTCCATCTCACTTTCTTTCACTTTCCCTCTTTTTCTCCCTCCCTTCCTCCTTCTCTCAATATGTATAGGTACATCTACAGATACTTATATAGATAGATATGTATATGTACATCTACAAATACTCACATATATATGTATCTGTAGATGTATATATATATATATATAAAAACACACACCTCTTCCTTCCTCCCTCCTCTCTCTATGTACCTGTATCTGTATATATACCTATATATACACATACCATATACCTATGTATATACACACACAAGTATTTCATTGGTATGAGAACTTCTATGCAGAAGAGGCTCCCTCTTTCTCACCCTTGCTCCGAGGCCCCCCTAATCCCAGGGGGCTTCTGACTGCCAAGGCTGAGGCTCTTTTCCCTGTAACCAAAGGTAGCACATAGCTCCCTGGGTCTACAGTCAGGGAGACCCGAGTTCAAATGTGATCTCAGGAACTTGCCAACAAGTCTCTGTTTGCCTCGGTTTTCTCCATTGTAAAATGGAACTAATAAGACGTCTATTTCTCAGAGCTTTCTGGTGAAAATAAAATGAGGCATTTTTACTCTCTCTTCATCTCTGCCCACTGACCTCTTTGAGTTCCTTTAAGTCCTAAGCCCTTACCTTCCCCAGGAAGCCTTCCCCAATCCCTCTTCATTGAGTGCCTTCCTTATTTCCTTTTTATTTCCAATTTTTTTAGTTATTTCCTATTTATCCTGTAGAAAGTTCCTTTCCTACATATTTGTTGGCTTATTTTCTTCTCCCATTAAATTTTAAACTCTTCAAAGTCTGCGATTGTCTTTTGCCTCTTTTTGTATCCCTAGGGCTTAGCCCAGTGCCTGGGACATAGCATGTGCTCAATGAATGCTTACTGACCAGTCAGCTGAGCACAAAGCCTAGCACATAGCTGGCGCTTTATAAAAGCTTATTCCTTTCTTTTCCCCACCCATGACCGCGTTGCCTTGTGCTATTGACATTAAGACAGAAATTCCCTTCCTTTCCTAAATATCATCTGTAAATCTGAAGTCTTATTAGTTTCTTTTAAAAAAACAAAATTTGCCCACTTCTGATTCACAGTTTTTCCCCACCTCTGTGCCCAAAGGCTACCTATTGAGGAGTTTCAATGGCAGTTTTAGGACACCTTCTAAAACTGGAAGTGATTTGCACACAGATCAATATATTTGTTGGGAGAAACACTGGGAGAACTAAGACATGTGGAGATAATACTGAGCTCCTGAAATTCCCATTTCACATCTAGGAAGAATCCAGATCTCAGTGATCAGCTCAAGGAAAAAGCCAGGGGGAAAAAGGCAGCAGCAAGTATCCGGTTATTATTTTTTGTAGCTTTTTTCTTCTGACAATAAGATGTATCTCACACTCTGACATTTACAAAGTATGGTTTTTGGGTCATCCTTGAATTGAAATTCTACCTCAGGCATTATATGTCTCCTTGAGCCTCAGTTTCCTCATTTGTTAAGTGAAGGAGCTAAACCACAAAGTCTCTTGCGTCTTTCTTCTATGACTATGATGTGATGAGTCCTTAATCTCATCTGTTCAGTACATACTCTAGGTTTTATTACTCCCATTTTGTAGATGAGGAAATTGAGGTTCATCAAGATGGCTAAGACTAGCAAGCTACCAGACTTCCTGAACTTCTGCCTACAACTCCAATGATCATTTCACCACAGCAGAGCTACCCTATCTGATCAGATAGTATGCAAAGCAATATAAACATATTTTATCTTGAGAAATCAATTTTCTTATAATCTGAAGATTTGTCCTTCATTTCTATTCTGAGACACCAATAAAGTGTCATAGAGCATAGTGTCAAATTCAAATAAAAATTTGGCTGCATATTGACTTAGAAAACTATAAATTAACATTGTCTATGTTGTATTATATTTTACTTCTTTGGCTAACAATTCCCAATTGTATTTTATTCTGGTTCCTGTGGCATGGGGCGGGGTCTTGCCAGATACATGGGCAGGGCCCAGTTTGATACCTCTGCTGTAGGCAGCTGATCAAGGCAAAAAAATGAGTAGGGTTCAAGTGCTAATCAACAACCGTGGTGCTGCCATACTTAATTACAAAGTTAATACAGTGTCCTCTTCCCACTCATAGAACTAATATCATAAGAGTGGGAAGAAGGAAAGATCATTTGATATATTTTTTAAAAAAAATCATGGCTCATTTTATCCAAAATGGGAACCATCAATCCTATTATTTATGATCAACCTATGATATGACTTCAAAATATTTAGAAATACCAGCAGGGGGAGCTGCTTCACCAGGTTCCTTGATAAGCCCCAACTAGCCCTTTGCTAGGTCCACTGGACCTTAAGCTCACACCAGCCCCTTCCTGTTCTGGGTTTGTCCTATTGATCCTGCACCCAAGGTCCTGATGGAGGTGGGCTTTGTGTTCAGCTTCGCTGGATGGGTAGATAGCTAGCTCCGGGGAGCTGGGGGCCAATGTGGATTCCAACCCTACCCAAATGCTCATGAGCCCTTTGTGGCACTTTGTGCTTAGATCACACTCCAACAGTCAGTCAGTTGGCCAAACATGAGCTAAGACTGTGATTGGGGGATGCATGAGACTTGGAGGACGAACGGATTCCACGTTCTTTTCCTCCACAGAACCTTCTCCGGTTCTTTGTTCTATACCACCCCTGATCCGGACTAGCAAGAACATCTCCTCCCAGAGGATCTGACTCATGAGTTTATCCAAATTCTTCCCAGATCTCTTAGTGGCCATTTTTCCATCCTCATTCTCCGTAACTTCTCGGCAGCATGGCACTGATGAGCGCCCTTCTTTGGAACATTTATGTTGCTTTCTCATTGCTCTTTTGGTCTCCCTCCTACCTGACTTTCTCAGTCTTTTCCGCTGGGTCTTCACTCTCGTCCTGCTCCCAAACTGCAAGAATCCTCCAAAGGTTGAACCATCAGCCTTCTCTCCTGAGGCTCCGTACACCATCATCCATTCCACTGTTTCTATCTCAGTGACTTCCAGGTGACTTCCAGATCTGTAGCCTAGCCTGGCCTTCCTCTCTCCTCCTCTCCTTTCCCTTCTTTTCTTCTACTCTCTCCTCTTCTGTCTCTGTCTCTCCTCAGTCCCACATCATTACTTGCCTGGATGCTTACCCATAAGCATCACAAACTCAGCATGTTCAAAGCAGAACTCAGGATTTTTACCCATTCTGAACTCTTTCTTCCTATTTTGGATACCATCACTTTTCTGACCTTCTAATGGCACCCATCTTCTATCTCAAGACTCTCGGTGACTCCTGGTCTTCCTGACTCTTCTTAAATCCTAATTGGGTTGTCCTTTGAGGAGAAGAAGAAAGGAAAAAAGGCCTCCAAAGTTAGGGATATCTACATCTACAAATAGATCTAAAATCTTAAACTTCTTGACTTTTTCTATTTATCCTTCCCCTTGAAGCTCACAGCTTCTGTTTTCAGTTTGATTAGCATAGCAAGACAGGAGGCAAATGGGGGATTCACATTAAGATTACATTAAGAACCCATAATCCAAAAAGGTCAGAAAACAAGAGTATGTAATTAAAAAGCCAATGAATACAATAATTATGTAATAAAATTTATGTCAAAAAGCCATTTTAAAATAAAGGAAAATAATTCTCACTATCGAAAATACATTTTAAATCAGGAGTTAACATAAAATAAAGACTAGAATCTCTCTCATTGAAACATGTAATAAACAAGGATGCTCAATCTTCCTATTGTTATTTAATTTAGTTTTGGGAATCACAATCACAGCAATAAGGCATAAGAAAGAAATGAAAAGAAAAGCATGATAATTAAACTATCTATTTGAACATATCCCAGAAAACCCAAGATGAACCAAAAATAAAATAAGGGTAAAAATTTTAACAGAAGATAAGCCGACATCTCACAAGTAACATAAAATAAACATATGAAAACATCTGTATTTCTAGAAGCCATCTCACAAAGGTTTGACATAAACAGATGTAAAGATAAAGAAGATCCATACGTAGCAGGTTTTTCTGTACGTGTTTCATCTCTGTGGGGAGATAAGAGGCTCCAGAATTTCCGCAGAGGAAAACAGAATGGGCAGCACCCGGCAGTAACCCAATCTGGACAGGGGAGATAGATCTCGAGTCCTTTTTGTCCCCAAGAGGGATTTCCTGCCTGACAACCATGTGATTCCTTCAGTTTTATAAAACCAGAGCATGTTGAAGCTAGAAGAGATGTCAGAGACCATCTTCTCCATGAGTGTCACACTCTGCAAGCAGCCTGCAAAGCTCCCGAGTCCTCAGAACCAGATTAAAAAGCAACTGAGAAATGATGCACAAAATGAATAAAAATAAAATACAAGCGCATAGTTAGTTTGTGGTCTCCCTTTAAGTCACTCCACAGGTCCTGCTGATGGTCACTCCACAAAATAGTTGCCTGGACATCTTTGGGAATGACTAGGCAGGAAACTCAGGGACCAAGATTTCCAGTTTTCAAAGGACGTGGACAAGAGAAATCATGGCAAGGAGGCAAACTGCACGCTCAAAAACTGGGGCTCCAGGAAGCCTCCTTCCAAGGCCAAAATTTCCCTGAAAGGCTGAGAAACAGAGACGAGCAGGAAGGCCAATGGGGGCATCCCCCTGAAGCCCTGCTCCTGCTGCTGCACCGGAGGCTCTTGTATGGGAATGGGAGTGAGAAAAAACAGCTTGGTACTCCGAGGAGAGAAGCGGGGACACAACAGGAGGGGATGGAGAGCTTTCCAGGAGGCAGGAAGTCAGTTGTTCTTTTGATGAATAGCCACAGGTCTGGAGCAGGGAAGAGGAGTTTGAGGAACCAGCCACCAGCAGCCGGCCCTGCTGAGCAAGATCTGACTCCCCTTCCATTTCCAGAGACTGGGGAGAGCAGGCCAGGGAGGGCAGGCCAGTCCAGGGGAAGAGGAGGTTCTGGGAAGGTGGGCACACACAAGTCAGGCCCAGCCCTTTCAGAATGGCAGCCTCCCACAGGAAGGAGACCTTTCTTCCCTTTGACTCCCTCACCTGATGAACAAACCTTCCCGACCAGGTGAGGAACAACAAGATGAAGCACCCCCGGAGGAGCCCTGCTAACACGTGGACCCCGATAGATCGGGCCGAGGCAGAGGAGAATGCCCCTCAAAGGATTCATCTTCACACGACGGGAAACAGAGCATCAAACTGAAGTCTTTCAAAGGTTTCCCGGCCAAGGCCAGGAAGGGCTGGCCCAAACGCAGCCAAGGGACCTGGAGGGCCGGGCCTGCTGCAGAGTGGCCAAAGGGGTCAAAGGCTGGGGGGGGGAGCTGGAAAATGGAGCCGCAAGGCGAGAATTTGGACAAACCCCTCCTCTTTTCACATCTGGAATACGTTGGCCAGCTAATGCCATCAAAGCAAGCAGCCTTGTTGATGGAGTTGGAGAGACAGCCAGAAGAGGACCTGGGGGGGGAGGGGACAGGAAGGGGTGAGACAAAATTAACCCCTGAAATCCCAGGAGTGCCTCAGAGATTGCCTTGTATCTATGGCGCCTGCATCTCGTGCAGACCTCCTGTGCACTGCAGGTGATGTTCCCACATTTTCTGTGTCCCAGGTTAATGGCAGGCAATGTCTTCCTGTTTTCTGTGTAAGAGTTTACATGTGCCTGGGACACAGTAAGTGCTTAATAAATGTCTGCTGATTCCTTGGCTTCTAAATCTTGTCTTTTCTAGAAATGTCAATGATTCCATACAGAACTCATGGACAAGCGCAGTTTTAAAAGGGCACGTCCATGAGACGTGGTGACCTGGAATCCAGCCAGTCTTCCTAGGAATTCCGAAGCCAGTCGATCAGTGGCATAGGATAGGTTATCGGGACAATCTAGGCAATAACTTTAGCAATTTAGTGTTTGATAAACCCAAAGACCCCAGCTTTTAGGATAAGTACTCACTATTCGGCAAAAACTGCTGGGAAAATAAGAAATTAGGCACTGACCCACACCTAACAACACATACCAAGATGGGTCCATGATTTAGAACAAAGGATAGTTTACTTCTCAGATCTGTGAAGGAGGAAGGAATTTGTGGCTAAAGAAGAACTGGAATATATTATTGAATACAAAATGAATAATTTGGGATATATTAAGTGAAAAAGGTTTTGTGTACAAACAAAGCCAATGCAGACAAGATTAGAAGGGAAGAAAGAAACTGGGAAAAATTTTTACATGTAAGGGTTCTGATAAAGGCTTTATTTCTAAAATATAGAGAGAATTGACTCAAATTAATAAGAATTCAAACTACTCTCCAATTAAAATGGTCAAAGGATATGAATAGACAATTTTCAGATGATGAAATTAAAACCATTTCTAGTCATATGAAAAGTTGCTCCAAATCACTATTGATCAGAGAAATGCAAATTAAGACAACTCTGAGGTACCACTACACACCTGTCAGATTGGCTAAAATGACAGGAAAAAACAAGGATGAATGTTGGAGGAGATGTGGGGAAAATGGAACACTAATACATTGTTGGTGGAACTGTGAACAGATGCAACCATTCTGGAGAGCAATTTGGAACTATGCTCAAAAAGTTATCAAACTGTGCATACCCTTTCACCCAGCAGTGTTTCTTTTGGGCTTATATCCCAAAGAGATCTTTTTTAAATTTTTTTTAATTTAATTTTATTTATTAATACTTTTTATTTGCAAAACATATATATGGGTAATTCCTAAACATTAACCCTTACAAAGCTTTCTGTTACAAATTTTTCCCCCCTACTCCCCACCCCTCCCCTAGATGGCAGGATATCCACTACATGATAATTATGTTAGAATACTTAAGAAATCGAATATATGTATAGTTATTGCCACACATCATTTTTTTGTGCAGGAGAAATCGTATCTACAAGAAAGAATAATCTGATAAAGGAAACATAATGCAAGCAAACATCAATAGAGAGCATGAAAATGTTATGTTGTGGTCCACATTTCACATCCTTCTCTCTGGTTGTATATGGCTCTCTTCACCAAACAATTGGAACTGGTTTGAAGCATTTCATTGTTGAAGAGAGTCATGTCCATCAGAACTGATCCTCATATAGTATTGTTGTTGCCGTGAACAATGATCTCCTGGTTCTGCTCACTTCACTGAGCATCAGTTTATGCAAGTCTCTCCAGGCCTTTCTGAAATCCTCCTGCTGGTCATTTCTTACAGAACAATAATATTCCATGACATTCATATCCCATAATTTGTTCAGCAATTCTCCAATTGATGGGCATCCATTCAGTTTCCACTTTCTAGCCACTACAAAAAGAGTTGCCCAAAGAGATCTTAAAGGAAGGAAAGGGACCCACATGTGCAAGAATGTTTGTGGCAGCCCTTTTTGTAGTGGCTAGAAACTGGAAACTGAATGGATGCCCATCAATTGGAGAATGGCTGAACAAATTATGGGATATGAATGTCATGGAATATTGTTGTTCTGTAAGAAACGACCAGCAGGACGATTTCAGAGAGGCCTGGAGAGACTTGCATGAACTGATGCTCAGTGAAGTGAGCAGAACCAGGAGATCATTGTAACAACGAGATTATGTGATGATCAATTCTGGTGGATGTGGTTCTTTTTAACAGTTCCAATGATTTTGTGATGAAGAACGCCATCTACATCCAGAGAGAAGACTGGGGGAACTGAGTGTGGGTCACAACATAGCTTTTTACTCTTTTTGTTGTTGATTACTTGCATTTTTTCTTTCTAATTTTTTACTTTTTGATCTGATTTTTCTTGTGCAGCATGATAATTGTGTTAATATGTATAGAAGAATGGCACACGTTTAACATATATTGGATTACTTGCCATCAAGGGGAGGGGTTGGGAGGAAGAGAGGGAAAAAATTTGGGACACAAAGTTTTGCAAGGGTGAATGTTGAACATTATCCATGCATATGTTTTGAAAATAAAAAACTTTAATAAAACACTAAAAAATAAAAATGGCTTCAAAGGAAAAAAAGAAAAGAAAAGAAAGACTGGCCAATAAAGTATAAATGTTTTTAGACAGAGTTACTTATGAAACTGTCTTCTAGGGTATAAAGTGCCATCAACAGAAGTAGTACCCAAAGAGATGACATAGTGGAACCTTTAAGAATTGGAATGAATGTAAGAAACAGAAACTAAGGTAGGAAACTGAGAATAAATATTTTAAAGTACTACAAGAATACTATCAGGAAGGCTAAAATCCAACCTGGCATCTAGTAAGCACAATAGAAATGTTAATTATTATCATTATTATTATTATTGTTATATCAGCTGAGACATGACAAATGATAAAGACCAAAAAAAGGATTTAAAAACAGAACCATATTTTGCAAGGGTGAATGTTGAAAACTATCTTCACATGTATTTTGAAAAATAAAAAGCTGTTATGTAAAAAAAAGAAAAGAAAGGCAGACAAACCAGTGCCAATTAGTGCCCATGAGTGTCATTCAAAGAAAGCTTGGAGGGCATCCTATAGTTCTATCTACATCAGAGAAATTCTTTCTTTTCTTTTGTTCTCTTATTACTCCTCTCATCCATTGCTGTTTTTTTTCTTTTCCTCTCCTAATTTTTTCCATTTTTCTTCATTTTCTAGTCTAAAACTTTCTTGATATTTGGTTAGTGGTCTTTACAGACTTCATGAAGCCATGCAGCACTACTCAGAGATAAAGAATCTGCTGAACACTGAAAAATAAATAAATAAAAATAGGAACATAAAATTAGAGTTAGAAGGAACCTTTAAGAGTGTCCTAGTCAAACCCCTTTCTTGCAAAATAAAGAAACGGGGTCCCAGAGAAAGAGATGGCTGCTCCAAGGTTACAAAAACAGCAAGTGGCAAAACTGGGATTAGAATCCACATCCTGTAGCTCTAAATGCCAGGCAGAGTGCTAAATGTTTACAAACATTAGCACCAAAGGAAATTGTCTTCCACTGATAAGGTTACTGGGGTTTGGAGGAAGGACAAGAGAAAGAGAGAAAAAGGGATGAAATGGCTCACACAGGAATGAAATCCAAGATACCCAAAGAGTACCCAGATACCATTAGTAGTGGATAGAGTCAATATTGTATCAGAGAGACCAGGGATCAACTCCCAGCTCGGACACACTGGGGCTATGTGTCTGTGGATACCTCCCAGCGCTCCTTGTAAACTCTCCACAATTCTAACTTGTAAGCAGGGGCCCATCTGAATTGGCAGAAGTTTGCCACCTGGATGGAAGCTAAGTCACAATCTCTCAGTACCAGTCAGACCAACTCTATACTGGGAAGATCCTTCCTAGAGCCAGACTTTAGAAGGGAAATTAAAAAAACTCCAGATAAAAGAGCCCAAGATGATGAGGAAACATGAAACCGATCCCCACGAGGAACAACAGAAGGAAACAAGAGATATCTATCCTGGGGAGAAGAAAAAGCATTTGCCGGGGAGGTGAGAGATCGAGTTGGTTGTGTCCAATGGACCACAGTGTACAAGGCCTATCTCCTCCAAGCTCACGTTCGTTGCCTCCATGGCACTCTCTATCCATCTCATTGTCTGCTGTCCCCTTTTCCTTTTGTCTTCAATCTTTTCCAACGTCAGGGTCTTTTCAAGGGTCCCATCTTCTCCTCAGGGGGCCAAAGTATTTGAGCTTCCGTTTCAGTATCTGGCCTTCCAGTCAGACTGATTTGACATTGATTGACTGATTGATCTCCTAGCTGTCTAAGGGACTTCTCCAGCATCGCAGTTCAAAAGTGTCCATTCTGCAGGGCTCTGCTTCCCTCCTAGCCCCCCTGGAAAAACCACAGCTCTGACTTTAGGGACCTTGGTCAGCAAGGAGACGTCTCTGCCTTTTAGGGTGGGCTTCAGACTTGCCGTCACTTTCCTTCCAAGGAGCAAGTGGCCTTTCCTGTCATGGCTGCACCATGATCTTTGAACCCAGGAGTGAAAATCTGATACTTCCTCCGTGTCTTCTCCCTGTTTGCCAGGAAATGGTGGAGCCAGTTACCAGATCTGAGTTTTTTTTATGATAATCTTCCCAGGAGCTTCCAAGTGTGAGAAGGGCTGTCCAGTGGAAGAGGGATTGCACTTGTTCTACTTGTCCCTGGAGATCCAGATGAGAACAGACAGCAGCCCCGATGTTCGATCGGCAGATCTGAGGATCCTTTGCACTTCGTGTTATCCAAAAACGTGCCGAGCTGCCCCAGTTTGTGGCGAGTCCCCTCCCCCCTGCTGCAAGTCCAAGTCTTTAGGAGGGCCATGAGAGCACTGCCGTTGGAAGGGCAGTGGCTGCTCTGGCATGAGTTGGGTTAGATGAACTTCTACGTCATCTTTGAGAGCCTGGGATTCTAAGTCATCGTTCCCATATCCTCGGCACTCAGCCCAGGCCTGGTGCATTGTGGGCATGCAGACTGACCAACGCTAAGAGTCCTACAAGCTCTGGCCAGTGCCGTGTCTCAGCCACCGACTTCTCTCAGGCCCCGAGAGCTCCCCTCTCCTCTTCCAAGGAATTGCAGCTGGGGTTGGGAGGTAGCTGGGGCCTGCAGATCTCCGGGGAGGATGAAAGGGGGGGAGGGAGACAGAGACGGAGGGACAGAGACAGAGACAGACAGAGATACAGACAGACAGAGACAGAGGGAGACAGAGATTCATCCAAATCTTGCCCCCTCCCTTTCACATAGCTGTGAGCACGTTGTCTCTGCATTAGAATGGGTCCTTCTTGGTGATTAGGACAGTGTCCATGGTCTTGTGATGGAGAGAGCATGTGCACCCAGAGAGAGGCCTGGGGGGACTGAGTGTGGACCCCAACGTGGCATTCTCACTGTTTTGTTGTTCTTTGCTGGCTTTTTGTTTCCTCTCTCTTTTTTCCCTTTTTGATCTGATTTTTCCTGTGCAGAACAATACTTGCAAGGATTGCCCATGTCTAACATACAGTGAATTACTTGCCATCTAGGGAAGAGGGTGGGGGAAGGGAGGGAAGGTTGGATGGATCTCCTGTTTTCGGGAGGTCACCGAGTCTCGCTCAGGCCCCTCTCCCCAGCTCGGGCTCTCGATGGTAACAACTGCTTGGTAAGTAGCTGTAGAATGAATGGAGGGTGCCAAGCTGTCCTGGCTGCTGCGGGGCAGAGCCAACACAAAACAAGGCTATTTCTAACCCGAAGGCTGCCAGAGCCCCACCTTCCCAGACAGGAGGAAGCAGAGTCGCCCCCACTGCCCCCCGCTGGCTTTGGGGGGTGGGCCCCTCTCCCAACAGTGAGAGACAAGCAGAGCAGACACTGAGCTGTCTAACTAGTGGCAGCGGCCATGAATGGGGCGTTTGCTACAGATTGTTGTTCTTTCAAATAAGGGAAGGAGGGAGAACAGCTAAGAAGACTTGGGGCCGGGGGAAGGACTGGGGCCATCTGTGGCCCCCTGGGAACCTTCACCGCTTCCTTTGGCTGGAGGCTGCCATCTTTGGCCCAGCCTGGCTGTTGTGTTGGTTTCCTGGGGCTGCTGCCAGTGCCAGGGTGAGAGCTTCTCGTGTGGTCCTCCAGGGCCTCAGCAGGGAGTGCTGGGAAAGGTGGACGTTCAGTCCCAGCCGTATGCCAGCCCTGATCCAGGCAGATTTTAACCCAGACCCCGGACATCTCGGCTCACTGGTGAGCAGCATCTCTTTCTCGGGCTTATGCTGTTTCTGGGCACCAGACGGCCTCTGGCCCCTTGCAGCTCTAGGTCCTGTGATCCTGAGATCTTTCCCAGGCGGCAGCAGGACTGCAAGGCCAGAGCCGAGGAGATGACAGCTGCTGAGCAGCCTGGACGAGAAGAGTAGGAGCCCCGCCGAGCACAGCCAAGATGCGACTTTCACGAGGTGTCCCTTGTACAAGCCAATAGAAAGCCATCTCTACATTAGCAACAGGGCACACAACAGGGAAAGAAACCAACAAGGGCACAACTGCCCCTTCTCAGGGGCTTGCTCCCAAGGCCAAAGCAAAGCCCGACCCTGGAGCCGTCCTGGAGCCAGGTTCCAGCCAAGTCAAGACTCAGTCCATTCCCCATCTCCCACGAGTGCTCTCCGTCCTCATCACTGCCTGTGGAAATCCTTCTCTTCCATGAGCACTTGCTGGTTCCATCCCAGCTCCAGTGCGGGACCCCTGATTTTTGGCTCTCTGCCACACAGAATCTCAACGGAAAGAGAGCTGGGAGGGCTGCCAAGTCCAGCCAATGCCAGAAGGGGAACCCCCATGGTAAGAAGCCCTAGAAATAGCCTCTAGTGTGAGTTTGGGAGTCTCCAGTGAGGAAGGACCAGGGACCACTCCGCTTTTGGACAGCTCTGGTCGGCAGGAAGCTCTTTCCTTACATGGAGTGCACGTCCTTCTGCCTGCAGCTTCCCCCTGACCCTATTTCCGCCCTCTGGGGCCAGCAGAACAAAGCTCATCCTGCTATGAGAGGGTAACTTCTCAAATAACGGAATCCAGCTATCAGGAGTTCCCCTTCCTGCCATCTCCCCTTCTCCAGAAAAAGCTCCTCGGTGCCCTTCATCAATCTTCTGAGGACGCCCCAGATCTTTAAGGAAGTCCCAAAGACCACATCTTCTCTAAGTGAACAAAGAGAGAGGGTCTGTCTGGGAATGAAACTGGAAAAAACAGAGAAGGGGAAAGGAGAGATGTTTCTGTCGGGCTTGGCAGCAGGCACCTTTTCTCTGAGGGTCATAAATCAAAAAGGAAATGAAGGGCAAAATGTGAGGAAATGAGAAGCGAGCCCAAATGCAAGTGTCAGAGATATTTGCAGGGGTATAAAGGCCAGAAATTCAATCCCACAACGTTTCTTGGAAGAGCAGCTCCAAGGCTAGGGAAAATGAGTGTGCTTTGTGTAAAAACCTGATGGAAGAACCATTGGGGCAGATGGATTACAAGCCATCAAAAACTGATTATGGAAGCCAGGCCCAGTGGGAGCCTCGGCAGCAGTGACTACAGCCTCCTGGCCAAGGACCCATCATCCCAAGGACCTTGTTTCTGGTCACCCACAGCTCAGGGTGGGGTAGGGGTCATGTTTGAACCTTGCTTGGTCAGAGAAAGAAATCAGAGCAGATGCAAAGATCCCAACAAACTCCATTTGTCGATGGCCCTGACACAGTAGCTTATCTGTAGAAGATGAAGTTCTCTTCTATATGAAGACAAAATGAACTTGAAATTAATTACCTATAATTGTTAGATAATCATAATAGAAGCATTTATCAAGTGCTTTGAGGTTTATAAAGCACCTTACAAATGTTATCCTTGGATCCTCACAACAACCCTGAGAGGCAGGGTTTATCATCACCCCCCCACTACACAGAAGAGAAAACTGAGACCGATAATATATTTTGTGATTTGTCAAGAGTCACACAATTAGTCAGTTTCTGAAGTCAGATTTTCACTCAGGTTTTCCTAATTCAGGCCCAGTTCTCTCTGCATTGAGATACCCAGCTGCAGTAAGTAGGAACAAAGACCAAAGTTTGAGTATAAAGATCCTCTTTCAGCATCAGTGGTTGTCACTAACTCCTACGTGGAGTAGTTTCACCATTTGTACATGTTAACTGTCGAAATACATAATGATAAGTCTGCTTGGAATTCCACAAAGCTTTGAGAATAATCTATTTCTTTAATAACAAAAGCAAAAGAAAAAGTCCTGTTTCATTCCAAAAGATCAGAAAAAAATTGTATTTGGCACCAATAAAACTACCGACACAAAATCCATTATTCGATTACAAAATTTGTTAGAATTCAGTAAAGATTAAAATTTTAATTCTTAGCACAGCATGGTATTTTCTAAATGTGTGAAAAGGAAGTTGCAAAGTCAGAGGAGACCTAAATTCCAAGGGAAGTTCTCTTAATTACTATCGTGTAACTTTGGGCAAGTGACTATCTCCCCAACTTCAGTTTCCTTATCCATCAAAGAGAGGTGGGATTGAATAACTTCTAAGGTCCTTCCCAGCTCCAAATCTATCCAAGAGCATTTATTAAGCGTCTACTATGCGCCAGACATGATGCTAGGCACTTTGGATACAAAAACAAAAATGAAACAGCTCCTGCCCTCAAGAAGCTTACATTCTGTGAATCTATAAGCCACTGCAATAATTTTATGCTGTACTCACAATCAAGAGTCTGAGACCCACTGGGTGGAAACCATTGCAACATAACATTAAATATGGCTTCCCTAACTTTTCAAATTGTCAAAAATTATAATTATTAAATATAAACAATTACAACCAGTAAAGCTGACAGTTCTACTAAATCAACATTTCTCAGCTTTTCTTCCAAATAATCAGTCAACAGTTGTGAGAGGGACCACAGGTAACACATGCCCAGAGTGTTGGCCAAGCCCAGGAGACAGGTTTTGTTTTGGTCAGTAAACCAGACTACATCTGCATGGAAGGGAACCTGCTGAAGAAGTGCTGGAGAAGGAGCCTCCTATGTGGAGGAAGAGTGGAGATCATCCCAACTAGAGAGACTTGCCATGCATTAGAAGAGATGTTCCAGGTGCTCACAAAAACTTTTCACATTTTCACCAATATCTAGCCTCTCAGCCCCTCAAGAACTGATTAGGTTTGTATCAGGGGAAGGGATAGACCGGCTCTCTCAGAGAGGGGGGAGCCCGGTTCCCTTAAACCCAAGTTGTAGTAGGCTCTTCAGGACTCAGTCTTCTTAATTGGCTTCAGTTTCTTAACCCATAAAATAGAGGTATTAGGATGAGGTGGCCCCTAAGATGCCGACAGCTCTAGACTGAGGAGTCCATGCTCCCAGCTTGATCTTGGGCCTGACGAAGGAGACTGGCATTAATGCATGTGTTCCTGGTGAACACAGGATGGTTCCTCATGTAGCCAGGGAGTTCCCCCCAGAAGTTCACAGGGTTATCAGGAACCACTAACCTGATCATTCATTTCTGGAGGAATGACAACTAGGATGCTTCTGGTTTCCTGCTTGTAAGGACTGGCCTTTCATTTGGTGGCAATCTGGATCCTCTTGGGGGAGGGTGACCCCTAACAGCAGTTTTAGCCAAGTGGGAGAGGAGTCTCTACTGTCTAAGGTTCAAGAGAGAAGCGATGGTAAGGCAGTAAAGTCATCAAATATCAACAACTTCTATCAACTGTTTAACA
The DNA here is from genome assembly GCA_023553655.1 of Myrmecobius fasciatus. Lineage (NCBI taxonomy): Eukaryota > Metazoa > Chordata > Mammalia > Dasyuromorphia > Myrmecobiidae > Myrmecobius > Myrmecobius fasciatus. The sequence continues at coordinate 99,213 of JAJPUD010004354.1, forward strand.
ATGAAGAGGAGAGAGATGGGGTGGGAGTTGGGTGGAGTGGAAGGGTGAAGGAAAGCCTTTTTTAAAGGAATAGAAGACCTGAGAATGATTGTAAGTAGGTGGGAAGGAGCTGAAGCAGGAAGAGACTGAAGATGCACAGAAAGAAGTGATTATTTCTAGACAGAAACATCCCGTGGTAATCCATTGCCTTTTATACACTTGAGCAGGTCTGTGATCTCATCCATCTCCCAGAATGTCCCACGTATCACAGAATCACTAGAAGTGGAAGGAACCTGAACCCCAATTTCGCTTAGTCTACCCCCACTGTTGCACACCCAACAAGGACATCTCCAGTTTCTGTTTGAAGCTTTCCCATTGGCCATTGTCCAACCCGCTCGGGGCCCTTCTCACGGTCCTAACATCAAGCCTAAATTTGTCTCCATGCAACTGCTAGCCATTGCTCCTGGCTCTGCCCCTCGGGTGCCCTCCACGTGACAGCCTCTGCAATGCCCAAATCCCCATAGGCCTTCTCTTCTCCAGACTAAATGCCCCTAGCTCTTTATACTGATGCTCATATAAAATGATCTAGAGATCTGTCATCCCCCTGATTCCCCTCCTCTCATTTCTCAAAGGCCTTAAATCAGAATTTAGCACAATATTCGAGATGAGATCTAATCAAAGCAGTGGGACTATAGGAATATGTAAAGAATTTATACATAAAGGAATATATATATTTATGTATGATATAGGTATATTTACATATATAGCAATGTATGCAATGTAAATAAATATATCGATATCTAAAGCTAATGAAATCTCAGATTGCATTAAGAGAGTCAAAGCTTCCCTGTTCCTAGAAGGTCACTCTCTCTTAATGAAATGCAACCTGAGATTTCCTTAGCTTTTCTGGCTGCCATTCACTGTTTTGAGTCACACTGATTTTACCAGAAGTCACAAAGGCCTTTAAAGAGCAACTGCTTCCTAACCAGGCTTTTCCCAGTCTACACTTGTAAAATTAATTTTTGTACCCAATTGGAAGATTTTTTCATTGATCCCTTTCGAATTTCTACTCCATGTTCTAGCCCAGTACAATGATTTTTCAGATGCGGATGTCATCCTCTTTGTTAGTTCTCCCTTCCAACTTTGTATCAAACATTTATCAAATGAGCATTTAAATCAGTTCTGCCCTTATCCAAATCATGGATGAAAATGTTTAAAAAAAAAAAAAAAAAGAGCCAAGCCTAGAACTTTAGGCTTCTACTGCACTGGAGACCTTCTGTCGTCAGACAATTAACAGTTATTCTTTTGAACCTAACCAATTCTAAAATAATGACTTTATCATCCTCTAAGCTATATCTCTTGTATTCATCCCCCAAGATAGCGTGAGCTACTTTGTCAAAAGCTTTTCTTCAATCTAAGAGATCTATATCCACAGAGTTTCTTTCATCTACAAATTTATTTTTTTAATTTTAAATTAATAGTATTTTTTCTAGTCGAGTTTCCTGAACCCCTGAAATCTATTCAAGTCCCCAGATTCATCTACAAATTTAGCAATCCTTACAAAAAGGGAAATGAAATTATTCTAGTATGATCTGTTCTTGATGAAGCCATGCTGATTCCTTTTTATATATTTTTAGAAGGATATTCTTTATAAATTATCAAGAATTTTCTAAGCAATTGAAAGTGAGCTCACTGTTCCATAGTTTGAAAACTTGTTAAAAAGTCGAGACAGCTGCTTTCTCCTATCTGATGACCTATTCTATTCTTCTTGGTCATTCAAGTACTGATGACAGTGGCTCAGTCAGCATAGCTGCCTTTCACTCGGGACCCAAAGACATGGTTTATCTGGGATAGGGCCTGAATTTGTCAAGGGTAAGGAAGCAACCCTAATGATCAGTTTGTTGTTGGTCATTCTGTCCTATCACTTCCAAAATGACAACATCAATAATTGGTGTCTTGCATATAGTCAATGCTTATTTGTTGAGTTTGTGATTTGAGGGAAAAAAGAAATAAGTATTTATATAGCATCTATTACGTGTCCAGTATGAACATTCTCATTTGACTCTCACAGTAATCCTGCAAGGTAGGTACTATCATTATTTCCATTTTACATTTGAGGAAACTGAGGCAAACAGAAGTGAAGTGACTTGCCTAGGGTCTAAAGCTGCATTTGAACTCAAGTCTTTCTGACTCTGGGTTAAAACACTATCCACTGCAGCACCTTTCTGCATCTAGAGTCCCATTGGTAATGGGAAATGTAGGAGAAGTTCACGTTACTTATATTGTACATGTTTCCAGACTTTCTCAATGGGTTGTTCAGTTTTGCTGATTTTCCTCTCTAGAATCTCTCCCCCCCCACACACAGACACATTATTTGTCATATGGGATTTCTCTCAGGGAGGAGACCCATGGGATACTATAGGGATGTAAGAAACAGAAAATGACCAAAAATTTTATTATAAAAATGGCCCGTCCTTTCACACACTTCTCCTTGAGGGGACACATGACCAAACATGTATCCAAAACTACCCAGATGACCCAACAACAAATATAGATATGGGTATTAAAACAATTTCGTGACTTCTAAATACATCAACCGTGCCAAAAAGATGCAGCTTCATCTATTTATTTTAGATCTAAAACATAGTGAGTTGTTGAAATGCTTTGTAGGTCTTACAGTGCTACATAAATGCCATTTTGGTGTAATTATATTAATACGACATGACATGATAATTAATAATAATCACCAACACCCAATGCAAAAACACCATCTGGCCAATTCAGCTTTTGCCAGCTGTCTTCACTAACAAAATTAGGACGGAGCCCATTCAGTGGGTCTCTGTAAAGGATGATGGACATCCATGAGGCTCAAGCCAGAAAATGCCAAGGAAGAAGGCAGCGTGAGAGGGACTTACCTGACTAAGTTAGTGCATGGGCCTGGCCACCGGCAGCTCTGGTACACCCTCTGGAACACTGTCTCTGACCCGTTCTGGACCTGACAGGAAACCATCCTGGTCACCGTGTGATGGCACCAGTTCCTGTGGAGAAGAGGAGACTCGCATGTCAGATGGGCGCTCTCCGAAGCCAACCGCCATGACGCCTGCTAGAATCACGTGGTCCTCAGAGGCCGTCATGCACAAAGGCCGGATTCGGGCCCAAGCCCTTTATCTTAGAGGCCACGGGAAGTGTGCATGACTTGTCCAGTCCCCGAAGTAGGATTTGAACCCAGGTCCGAACCCCAAAGGCAGCAGCAAAGGGAACAGATAAAAGCTCAATTACAAAGTACCAGAAAAATGGAAACTAATTCTATCATCATCATCATCATCATCATCATCATCATCATCATCCTCCGATCATGGGCTTAGAGGTGGAAGCAACCCTGAAGTCCCCCAGCCAAACCCCCTAATTTCACAGAAGAGGAATCCAAGTCCCAAAGAAGGGATGAGCCCAGTCCAACCTCAAACAAGCAAAGTCAAGATTCGAATCCAGGTCCTCTGCTTCCAATCCAATGCTCTTTCCATTTCTCTCCCACTGCTTCCCTCATCACCATCCTCCCTCTGATGACTTCCCAGAGAACCGCCATCTTGAGAGCATTTCCTCCACAAGCTGTGATCTTTGGCATCCTGCCCCAAGAATGACCAAAGAACACAATGTTTGGGAGAAAAACCTCCCATTTGGGAGAGCCCCGACCTCTGCGGTCTCATGAAAAAGGACAAAAAGAGGAGGGATTATTTTATTTCAAAGAGGAAGAACAAGTCAAAGAGACACTGAACCACTTGCCAACATCCACACCACAAATCAGGGAATGGATTCAAGCCTGGAATATTCTTATGCATTGAGTTGGCACCATGGGTATGATGAGAAGGACCAGACTTCAAATCCTACCTCAGATACCTGGCTGTGGGATTCTGGGAAAGTCACATAGCCTCTCTTAGGTTCAGTTTCCTCATCATAAAGTGAAATAATAAAAGCTATCTCATAGGGCTGTTGTGAAGCTCAAATGAGATGTAACTATTCACTTTGCAAACTTGTAAGTACTACATAAGTAGTGCTAGTAATACTACATATAATGCTAGTTATATATTATATATGTGTATGTATACATAATGTCTCAAATGCTTATTATTAAGATGCTACCACAAAAGACACAGAAAAACAAAGCTTCCCATAGAGACAAGAATATGTTGTAGCTACAATGCAAGCAAATATCAGAATAAAATGCATCTCTTATAAGACATGAAGAGGTCTTAAGGAAGTTCAAACTAGTTTCAACAAGAAAAAAAAAGCCTGGATCTAGTTAGTTAAATACTAACATAAACTGCCCTATCTGTAGATAATGTCCACACCTAGATTAGCATAAATATTTTATACCAGGATCTTTCTCTTATTATCTAAAAGGTCCAAACATTGCTGCTACATTCTGAGTTTTTAGTCAAGACTTCTGGCAAGGAAATAAACTATGAGTTGGAAAAAAAATTTAAGTATCAAATCATTATTTCTAGATATTTAATTTTTAAAGAGCTAAAAATGGCTCCCATAAATTAAGTTCTTGACAGACCTCCAAAAAAAGAAGAAAAAAAAAGTCGAGGGACCCCAAATACGGCTGTGCTGACCAGACATGTCCTGAGCTGTGGCTGCTGGGAGAAAGGGCTATCACACACCCGGTGAGTGCAGAAGCCAGGGGAAGGGACCCATTGGTTGTGAGTGCTTGCAGGAGAGCAGAGTCCCCGTTCAGTTCCAGAGCACAAAGGACACTGTAATTTGCAGTCACTGGAAGGACTGCAGAGAGCAAGATCATTGTCAGGACAATGTGGCTGAGGGGCCCTAGCCCTAGCTTAGGAGTGAGTCCTGAGACAGACCTCAGAGAATAAGAGAAGAAGGTGGGGGGCATCAGGCTCCATACCTCCAGACTACAACTTGATTACTCTAGGAGTTGCTAAAAACAAAGCAAAAAATAAGTAAAAATGAGTGTGCAAAGGAGAAAGAAGCTAACAATAAATAGTTACAATGGGGATGGAGAAGATCTGGGTTCATATTCAGAGGAAGATAAAGGAGCTAAAAAAAATTTTTTTAAAAGTCATTCCTCTTTCAGTGAGAAATGTCAAACGGTTTCAAGCACAAAAACAATGTTTGGAAGAACTTAAAACAGACTGAAAATCAACTAAGAGAGATTGAAGAAAAGTTAGGAAAAAATGAAAGCAATCCAAGAAAATCAAGAAAATTATGAAAAGGCACCAACTTGAAATAAAGAATAAAAAACTTAAGAAAATAATTCCTTGTAACCTGGAATCGGGCAAGGGAAAACTAATGACATCATAGTCAAATCTCAAAACTCACAAATTAAAGAGAAAATATTGGAAGCAATAAGAAAAAAACAATTTAAACAAGGATTACAGAAGCCCTAGCAGCTACTACATTTGGCTTTAGGTCTTAGAATGTTGTATTCTATAGCGCAATGGAGCTGAGGTTATGATTAAAGGTAACTCACCCAGCAAAGTTAAGTATAATCCTGAATGGATTGTATAACATAATTACTCCTTTTTATTTCTTTCTATGCAGTTTTTTAAGAATTGCCTTATTCTACTCAGCTCAGCCCAGATCTTTCTTCTAAACTACCCAAATAATGATGAAAATCATAAGAGTACTGCTACTATTTTCACATATACAAAATAAACAATTTGATCTGATTTTGAGTCCCTTATAATTGGTTTTTAATGTTTACCTTATATTTCTTCTAGATGTTATACACCAAAATTTCCCTTAAATTCTGGGGGTTGTATCACAAAAACCTGGAGGTGTTTTTCTGGGACAGTTGGGATTAAGTGACTTGCCCAGAGTCACACAGCTAGTAAGTGTTAAGGGTCTGAGGCTGGATTTAAACTAAGATCCTCGTGACTCCAGGGCCAGTACTCCATCTACTGCACCATCAATCTAGCTTCCCCAAGAATCTAGAGGATCAATGTCCAATTTTTTCCACCTACGGGAATTGAGAAATATATATATGTATAAATCTATATTTATATGTGTGTGTTTATACATATCTCTAAAATGGTATTTTAAAGTTTTTTAAATACAGAAAGAAAGAAAAAGGCAAGCTGATAGCTTAGGGAGGAGAAGGTGAAGGAAGAGACTTTTAGGAGGGTAGGTAAGTTAAGGAATAAGAGGGCAAGGTATTAGGTAGAAGTAAAGTAGAGGAGTGAGAAGGGATAGGATAAATAGGATATAAAGGATGGTGAGGAAAACTAGAAAGATGGAAAATAAGTGGTAAGTAATTGTGGCATAGGATGTGAATGGGACAAATTTGCCCATAAAACAGAGATGGATAGCAGATTAAAATTTTGAATTCAACAATAAGTTGTGTGAGAGATACACATGAAGGTAAAATAAAGGGCAGGAATAAAAATTCATTATATAAAAAAGGAGGTATAGTGATCATGATCTTAGCAAAATTAAAATAAAACAACTACAAAACTATACTATTAGTCAGCAATATCATTCAATTTTGTTTTAGACCATTTAAAATACTTATAAGGTACAAGATACTTGGTTTGTATTTTATTTTGCAGCTATGTTAATATATAAATGTTTTCCATGATAGCACATGCAAAATCCATATCAAAATGCTTGCCTTCTCAAGGGAGAAGAAGGGAAAAGAGAAAGAGAATCTGAAACTAAAAAAATAATAATTAAGTACATCATCACCATTATTACCACTGGAATAGTTTGAAAGAGAAGAAGTTGATGAGAAAGTCAAGGATGACCAAAGGGCTTTGGGGGCTGTGGTAGGATGGGTTGTATGGCATAGCAAAAACAGCCATGGATGTGGAATCAGAGACTAGCCACTTAAAAGTATTAGACTAGCCAAGCAAAGTATTAGAGATTAGCGAAGACTCGAAAAAGACATGATCCCATATAATCTTCAATTATCTAATGGGTTACAGTATAGAAAATAGCATTCATCTCATTCTGATTGGCTCCAAAAGTCAGAGATTAAGACAATAAAATTTTAGAAAATCAAATATAGACTGAAAGTAAAGAAATGTTCTCTGATCATTAGAGCCATTCAAAGTGAAATGGACTGCTATAGTAGTTAGTAAGTTCTCCATCACTGGAGGTGTTCAAATACAGGCTAGATGATGACTTGTTAGGAATTATCATATAGGAATCCCTATTCAGGTCCAGTTTAGATTAATTGACCTTTAAGGTCCATTAATTCTGTGTGATAATTGAAGCCATAAAAAAGATACAATCAGTAAGGTGGAAAATGGAAAGGAAGAAGGTAAGAGAAATTATGCTTTTTTTCTGATGGAACATTTGTTTGATGGAACAGAGTTTATCACTGGAATTAACTTTTGTTATTTCCTGAAGAATTCAGAGAGCCATGGGAAGACTTACGTGAACTGATCCAAATTAAAGAAAATGAAACAGAAGACAATGTACCCAATGATTACAATAACATAAATGAAATGAGCAAGCACTCACACACATATACAACTTGAAAATACTGCAATTATAAGGAGTTAGTTTGTCGCCAAAAAGATGACAAAATGCACTCTTTTTTTGCTAGGATAGGAGACTATAAATGTGGAATACAGCATGTATAGTCAGATTCCTTTAATAGGCTGACTAGTTTTTAAAAACTACTTTTCCTCTTTGTCTTTTAAAAAACATCTTTGTTACAAGGAATGATTTTCTCATCGTATGGAGAGGGATATATCACAAATGAGAGTGGTGTAAAAACAAGTGAGAACATAAGTTTAAAAAAAAAAGAACTTTCCCTCCATTTCCTTGCATATAATTCCATTCAAGTTTGGAATCTCTTTCAACACTGGTATAAAAATCATCTAGTAAAAATGTTTGTTTCTCTTTGGTATATCAGAGAGATCTTAGTCAGGAATGGCACAAAAATTTTCCTTGAAGTTCTACAATAAAAAATATCAACTCTTACAGATTGATGACAATAATCTGGGAGTTACCCATCATAAACAGAACAGCCTCTCATAGTCAGGGTCCAATGAAATCCTAAGAGACCACAGTAATAATAACCACTCTCTCCCTACTTCATTCATCCTGTTCATTCTTTCAGGGCTATTTACTCTAGTCATCAGAGCCCTCAGAAAGTCCTATATATCATTACCAGTTAAATACAATAACAGGACTTAGCCAAACCCTCCAGACTTTTAAGAGGTACTTTCTCCAAGAAGTCAGAAGAATCTGCTGTCCTACTCTCCAGGATCCCACTTGGGATTTTCCTGGCAAAAATACTGGGGGTTGTTACCATTTCCTTCTGAAGTTTATTTACAGATGAGAAACTGAGCAAGTGGGGTTAAATGACTTACCTAGGCTCACACAGCTAATAAGTACCATCTGAAACTGGATTTGAATTAATGAAGTTCAGTCTTCCCAATTCCAAACCCAGTGCTCTATCCACTATGCTACCTAGCTGTCCCCAGAATTCTTCTAGTTGGTGGTTAATTAGTCATGGTCTCCAACTTTCACATAAAAATCTGGTGAGACCTATCAGATTAGCTAAAATGACAGGAAAAGATAATGATGAGTGTTAGAGGGATATTAATACATTGTTGGTAGAGTTGTGAACTGATCCAACCATGCTGGAGAACAATATAGAACTATGCTCAAGGGACATTCAAACTGTGCCCAGCCTTTGATCCATCAGTGTCTCTACTGGACCTTTATCCCAAAGAGATCATAAAAAAGGGAAAAGGACTCCCCTGTGCAAAAATGTTTGTGGCAGCCCTTTTTATAGTGGCAAGAAACTGGAAACTGAGTGGATGCCCATCAATTGGAAAATTATTAAATAAGTGAAGGTATATGGGTGTTATAGAATATAACTGTTTGATAAGAAATAATCATCAGGATGGTTTCAAAAAGACCTAGAGAGACTTACACGAATTGATGCTAAGTGAAGTGAGTAGAACCAAGAGAACATTGTACACAGCAACAAGATTATGTGATGATCAATTCTGATGAATATAGCAATTGTCAACAGCAATTTAGGCCAGTTCCAATGGTCTTGTGATAGAGAATTATCTGCACCCAGAGAGGACTGTGGGGACTGAGTGTGAATCAAACATAGTATTTTCATGTTTTTGTTGTTTTTTTTGTTTGTTTGCTTGCATTGTTTTTTCTTTCTCATTTTTTTCCTTTTTGATCTGATTTTTCTCATGCAACATGATATTTGTGGAAATATGTATAGAAGAATTGCATATGTTAACATACATTGGATTACTTGTCATCTAGGGGAGGGGGTGGGGAGAAGGAAGGGAGAAAAAAAGTTGAAACAAGGTTTTGCAAGGGTGAATGCTGAAAATTATCTATATATGTGTTTTGAAAATAAAAGCTTTATTTTCAAAAAAAGGAAAAAGAAAGAAAAGCTAGTGCAACATATCAGGGCAAAATAAATAGTTCCTGCCATCCACTTCCTTTATCTTTCTTTGTGGTTGCCCAGGTAGCCACCACATTATTTTTTTTAATTTTAGATTAATTTTTATTGGAACTAGAAAGAATTCAGTACCATGAAAATGAAATCATGAATTTCTTTTTTTTTATTAAAGCTTTTTATTTGTATAACATATGTATGGGTAGTTCCCCAACATTGATCTTTACAAAGCTTTCCATTACAAATTTTACCCCCAGTCTCCTCCCCTCCCCTAGATGGCAGGAAGTCCACTACATGTTAATAATGTTGAAATGCTTGACAAGTTATGCAAGAAAAATCCTATCTACAAGAAAAAAAAATAATCAGAGAAAGGCAACACAATGCAAGCAAATGTCAATAGAGATCATGAAAATGTTACATTTTGGTTCATATTTCATTTCCCTCTCTCTGGGTATCTATGGTTTTCTTCAGTGAACAATTGGAACTGGTTTGAGACAATTCTTTGTTGCAGAGAGCCATGTCCATCAGAATTGATCATCATGTAATACTGTTGTTGCTGTGTATAATGATCTCCTGGTTCTGCTCGTTTCACTCAGCATCAGTTCGTGCAAGTCCCTCCAGGCCTCTCTGAAATCGTCCTGCTGGTCGTTTCTTACAGAGCAATAATATTCCATAATATTCATATACCATAATTTATTCAGCCACTCTCCAATTGATGGGCATCCCTTCAGTTTCCAGTTTCTAGCCACTACAAAAAGGGCTGCCACAAACATTCTTGTACATATGGGTCCCTTTCCCTCCTCTAAGATCTCTTTGGGATATAGGCCCAGTAGAAACACTGCTGGGTCAAAGGGTATGCACAGTTTGACAACTTTTTGGGCATAGTTCCAAGTTGCTCTCCAGAATGGTTGGATCCGTTCACAGTTCCACCAACAATGTATTAGTGTCCCAGTTTTCCCACATCCCCTCCAACATTCATCGTTATCTTTTCCTGTCATTTTAGCCAATCTGACAGATGTGTAGTGGTACCTCAGAGTTGTCTTAATTTGAATTTCTCTGATCAATAGTGATTTGGAGCAACTTTTCATATGACTAGAGATGGTTTTAATTTCATCATCTGAAAATTGTTCATATCCCTTGATCTATTGAAGAGTTAGCCACCACATTATAACGGCAAATTTGTAAATGTTTTTGCTCAACTCTTTTTTTTAAACAATTGTAGAAGTTATGTTTTTTTTAAATATTCATGTTTTATATCCCCCAGATTTCTCCTAGTTTACCCACCCTTATAAGTGAGACAATGACCAGGAAATCAAAATCTATTTGTTCATGCCTTGGAAGATTACACTAATAAAGTGTTTTTGGATACCTATTTCCTTGTGATCCTGGAACAAAGTGAATTTACAGATATAGAAGTAATCCAAGGAAGTAATATTACTATCAACAAAGCTATCAAGAAAGGGAAAAAACATTATACGTGTGTCCACACACAAATACACACATAGACACTCCATTTCTTTTTCTAAAATGGGACTATTTAAGTAATTTATTTCCTTTTCTGTAAATCTGGGCAATCTATATGTTTGTAAATATTCCTTCATTTCACTTAGATTATCAAATTTATTGACAAAGTTGGGCAAAATAACTCCTAATTATTGCTCTAATTTCCTCTTCATTGGTGGAAAGTTCTCCCTTTTCATTTTTAAGACTATTTAATTTTCCTCTTTCTTTTTTCTGATCAGATTAACTAAAGGCTTATCTATTTTATTGGGTTTTTTTTTCATAAAACCAACTCAGTTTTATTTATTAATTCAATTGTTTTCTTACTTTCAATTTTGTTAATCTCCCCTTTTATTTTTAGAATTTCAAATTTAGTATTTAATTGGGGGTTTTTAATTTGTTCTTTTTCTAGCTTTTTTAGTTGCAAACCCAATTCATTGATCTTCTCTTTTTCCATTTTATGCAAGTAAGCATCTAGAGATATAAAATTTCCCTTAATGACTGCTTTGGCTGCATCTCATAAATTTTGGTCTGTTGTCTAATTATTGTCATTCTCTTGGATGAAATTATTAATTGTGTCTATGATTTGCTGTTTCACCCATTCATTCTTTAGAACTAGATGATTTAGTTTCCCATTAATTTTTGCTTTATTTCCCCCTGGCTTTTTATTGAAGATAATTTTATTGCATTATGATCTGAAAATAATGCATTTATTATTTCTGCCTGCACATAGGCACTCCAACAAAAAACTCAGGATCTATGATTAGTGAAACAAACCAAATGAATCCCATAGAAAGGAAAGCAACACTGCCATCTTGGCTTTTATCTCAATCTTCTTGTGATAATTTTCTCTAATATCTGTTTTAGTTGGATCAAATTTTGATCATATTATTGTAAAGAATACCTAACAAAACTGGTATTTCTATGGATTGTGATTTTCCCTAAAGCTTTTGTTCACATGACAACTGTAACAAATTATATTTTTTGTTTTTAAAGGGATAATGGAATGGATATTACACTTAGCTATGATCAGCATTTAAAGCCCATAAAAAACCCAGTAGTCGTGTTTTGATAAGTAGACACTTTTTTCCAGACTTTCCTCATAACATTTTTGAGCTATCAATTTCAACGCAGCATCTGAGAAGAATTTAAGTAAATCAAAGGTCACTCTTGTAGGAAGTGGTGCCAATCTGAAATCCTGCCACTACCAACATTTTCATAAAAGCCCGAGCACTATGAGGCTCTGAGCTCATTTGCTTTTGGCTGCCCTGAAGCCGAGAGCTCAGAGGAGATGGACGATTTTCTAGTCCCCCTGGGACGGATAAGAGTTCTCCTTCTGTGTGAGGATAGCTATTCAGGCATAGCTTTACAACTGCTTCCTGCCCTGAGGGTCTGTTCTTAGTCTCAGCCCATCTCTCGGGGTCTCCCATGATATCAGGGAATTCCAAGGGCTTTGCTGCATGGTTGGCCTGAGCATCATCGAATCTGAGAACACTCTGGCTCGAGCCATGCCCGTTGGAAATTCCATTTCGAATATAAATGTATCTGTTTCTATCTGAGAGCCATCACAGAGGCAGAGCCCAATGTCTCCCAAAGCCGCCCAGTATAGTCTGGGCCAGCGCTCGTTACCAAGAAATTGTTCTCGATTTCAAAGCCAAATTGACATCTTCCCTACTTCCACTGCTCCTCATTCTGCCTCTTGGAGTCATTAGGGCAGCCCTTCCAACACCCAAGGAAAGCATGTGCCTCCCTGCCATGACTCCAACCTTCTTTTCCTCTTTAGGCTACATGCAGCCCCAAATGCCCTGGTCTCAAAACCCTTCACCACCTGGCTGCCCTCTTCTAGGCTGTCCGACTCATAAATGTTCTCCCCGCATGCTCAACCAGGGCCATCAGATATGTTCATGATATCGGAAAATTCTGCTCCCCAGCAAGATGAACTGAGAGTTCGAGAGCATATGTAGAGGCTCCATATGCCAGAAAGTGCCATTTAGCCCTAAGTGTCACATTGGTCAGAAAAGTCTTGCCCTTTTACAAGTCACGGTGATGAGGACTGTCCGTGGGATCAGTTCTTCAGTTTACCAACTTGAGAAGAGCTTCTTCAGCCTCATTAGAATAGGCATTTCCTTCTCATTGCAAGGAGAGTGAGCAGGAACAACACTGCCAGGGTTTCCATAGGGAGTTACAGCCGAGACACGTTGTGACTGTATTTTGTGTCCAGCTGTGACCGATCAGAGCAGTGCCAGCTCAGAAGATCCTACCACAGGTGGGACACGGATGGTTCACATGGAAATTTGGAGTGGAGAGTCTCTAAGCTTGTAGGCCTCGTGCTTCTTTGAGATACTGCAGCTCTGCTTGGCAGAGCACCTTCTTTAACGTGGGCACACCGTGCTGGACCATCCTTCCTCATTGTTCCCCATCTCATGCAATTGGTTCCAAAATTCTTCAGAGAGACCTCGAGAGTGTCCTTGTACCATTTCTTCTGCCTTCTGGGTGAGCACTTGTCTCATGCGAGTTCTCCATAAAATAAGGACTCTTTTAGGCAAGAGTGCATTTGGCATTCAAAAAAATGTGACCGTCAACAACAAGATTATGCGATGATCAATTCTGATGCACACAGCTCTCTTCAACAGTGAGGTGATTGAGACCAGTTCCAATGGTCTTGTGATGGAGAGAGCCTTCTGCATCCAGAGAGGGGTTGTGGGATCTGAGTGTGGATCAGAGCACAGCATTTTCACTCTTTTGTTGTTGTTGTTTGCTTGCATTTTATTTTCTTTCTCATTTTTTTCTGGTTTGATTTGATTTTTTGTGCAGCAAAATAATTGTATAAATACGTCTGCCTATGTTGGATTTTAAAAAATGTGACCATCCCATAAGAGTTGCACTCTGCACTAGAGTGGAACGCCTGCCAGTTTAGCTCAAGAAAGGCCCTCAGTGTCTGGTACCTCACCTTGCCAGGAGATCTTTGGAATCTTCCTAAGAGAATTCAGCACCAGGTGCTTTGACACACAAAAAGACCTTTTGTTCAATCTCTTGTTCAGTTGTTTGGCTAAAGAGGGGTTGACTTCAACTTGAGGTATACAGTTAATGGCTTCAGCATCGATTGAGGATGATCGTTTAGTTCATCTCTCCAGGATCTATCCTCGTTACTGGTCAGTATGACTTCATCAATACTGAATAATTGAGACGGTCCAAATAGCATAGCAGTGAGAGAACTTTCCTGTTGGCTTTATGAAAGCCATGCATCCAAAGGGAAGAATGGAAACAGATCACCTCCCAGAACCTGCTCAGGAGTCGGACTGCTTCCATCAGTGGTCCGTGGACTTCTGCCCTGCTCCCCTTGGAAAAGTCCCAAGAAAATGTCCTGCTCAAGCTGTCACGGCTAAAATACTTAGCAGGTAAGTGTAACGAGCAATTCCACTCATAATACTTCTCTCATTAAAATTAATCTCTTTTTAAGAAATGGTACTTCCTGGATCCAAGCCATTAATATCTAAATCCAGCTGACATTTAATTGGAAACATGAGTTTAAGAAGCCAACAGCTCGAAGCAAGGCTGCAACCATTTTTTGAAGGCTGCTTCTGCTCTCAGTGACTGTTAACAGGAGGCCAAGCCAAATAATGAGACTAATTGTGGAACCAACAAACGAGAGCCAAGAGAATAGACAAATGTAGAGGCCGAGGTGACTTAAGGGATCCTCAGCAAGGAGAGCCAGTCCAGTGGGGTCTTCCCAAGGCAGGCAAGGACATGTACGGTGATGAAATAGTTACTCCCACTCCGTCTCACTTCGGCTGGAAAGCACCTTATTTTTCCTCTCTCCCATCCCTTCCCCTTCAAAAAAGGTAGTTTTCCCACTACTACTAAATTCAAGATACTCTCTTCCTGTCCCCACTCAGAAATGAGGAGACAATTTATTGGAAGAGAGCTTTTAAGGAAGCTAAATTATATTGTACTAAATAATTACTTTGTGAACTTATTTAAATGTTTTTTTTCCTATTCAACATATACAATAAGCTCAGTGAGATCTTCTATTCCCTACGTATTCAGTCAGTTGTGATGACAAAGACATCATTAATACGTATAAAAGTCAGTTTGTTCTCTATTGATTCCCTTGATGCACAGAAAGCTGATCCCCCATCTCTGCCTCAGAAGCCAAGGACCAGATGGAGACAGGGACCAAAGGCAGATTCAGCGCCACAGCTGAGAAGGGATTTAGCAAAAGGGCTTTGAGGAGCTGTAAGTCTGTCACCTTTGCCACATGGACTTAAAGCTTGACCCCGCCTTCTCTAGGCTATGTATGTCCTGGTGACAGTGGCAGAGTGTGAGGGACAGGGAAGGTTTTAGACCAACTGGAGGACTTCTCAAAGCAACGTCTGGCTAACTGACTGATAGCCCACTACCATACAGAAGACCTAAAGGGACCTGAGGGCACAGTCACCCAGGCTTACCAGTGGAAAGTCTCCGAGGTTTCACCAGAAGAGAAAGGCCCAAATTTGCCCCTTCCCTTGTAACTTTGCCCCCATTATTTCAGCTAGTGGACCACACACAGCTTCCTTACCTGTAAAGTGAGAGGCCTGGATTATCCATCCTTCATTGTTCGAAGAGACCCAATGACATCTCAGGTGATGTCTTGACTACATGAACCCAAAGGGCTGTGAAATGATGCTGTGCAGAAAGACCCCCCAGGAGATAATCCATTCAATTTTTGAACTCCTGCCCTTACTGATAGCGAACACAACTCACCCAGCCCACTAAGGCAAGCTCTAGGCCAGGCTTCACTTCCCAGCCAGCCCTCCCCCCCTGTCACCTTTCCCTTTGTTGTGCCACTGATACCTTAGTGGGGCACTGCCCCTATGGAGAACCCCCTGCCTTGGGGACTTAATGCACTGAGTTTTGGGACTCCAACCCCAGCCAAGAGGCACTGACTAATAAATAGCTGAATTAGCTGGCTGCAGATGATGTCTCACATGTCCTCCAGTCCTCCCGGCCTGATGGTTTCCCAAACCAGAAAACATACCTTTCTCTGGCCAGTTCTTCCCTATCCCTGGTACTGAAGCAGGTCAGGACCCAGAGCATCCCTGGTGGGGAAACTCCTTCCAACAATGCAGGTCTATCTGTGATTTCAGCAACAGTCAGAAGCAAGACTTGACCCCACATCTCTCAACTCAAGACCAGCTCCCTACACCACCTTCCTTCCTTTCTGTTTGGTACAAAAGTGCTCAATAAATGCTATTCATTCATGCAGGCCTTCTTGCATTCGTTCTTTTTTTAAGATTAAATTTTACTTTCCAACAAAAGATCTGCCTTCTCTAGCTCCTGTATCATTACTCTCCTCCTCACTGAGAAAGAAAGAAAAACAAAACCCCCATTACAAATATCTATGGTCAAGCAAAGCAAATTCCCTATGCATTCATCCCTTCATTAATGGGTCAATGACGACTTGGAAGGAGATCTCTGGTTCAATGCCCCAAGGGATCTCTCCTTGGCTTTTTCTTCAATATTTTCATCATCACCTTAGAACCCCTAGCTCCCTTCAAGGCCTGGTTCAAATTTCACCACCTTCCTTAGGTCTTTCCTCTTTCTAACCATTAGCACATCCCTCTTGCCTGGGACTGTGCCATGTTCCCTCTAGTCCAAGAAAGGCTCCCCAAGAACAGCAACTGTCTTACTTTTCCTATTTTTATGCCCACTGCTTAGCTCAGTGCCAAGAACATAGTGCTTAATAAATACTTGTTGATTAATGGAACGATGGATAGTCTACCTATCACCTCTAGAGATTACACAAAGGTAGCAGGAATAACTAACAAGCTGAATGACAGGATTAGGATTAAAAATATGGCAGAACATAGTAAGATGACCTTTATCCCTCACTTGTTTCATTCCTGATCTTTTGTTTCAAAGATTATATAAGAGCGGGTGGAGACAGGTGTGGGTACCAAAAGTTCCTGTAGAAATTATCTGGAGTGGATCAGCAGGTCAATATCAGCGATCAGTGTGAAGTGTCAATCACAAAAATTAACTGAGTCTTGAGAGCCACTAATATTGGAATAGGGTCTGTGGAAAGGATAATGAAAATCCCACTGAAATTATTCCCTAGTCATTCATTCTGGTCCTACCATTTATTAAGTACTCCCCATATACCAAGCATCCTGCTAGGAATCCAAAGACAAAAAGGCAACAGTCCCTATCCTATATCTACAGGGGGGGCCATTCATCTCTGCCCCCAAGGAATTAGGGAAGACTGGCTAGAGAAAGGTATGTTTTCGGCTTGGAAAATCATCGGGTCTGGATGACTGGATGGCATCTGCATCAAGAACACAGACAAGTAGATATTATAAAATGGAAATCAATGTAACTAACTTCAAGGAAGGGGATCCCACCAATGTCTACCATGGAATAAGCACAAGCAGGTCAACTGGACCAAAACTCAGAGTGCATCTGGAGAAATAACTGTCATCAGAGTTCAAAGTTCAGTTCTATATCAAAAAGTTATTTTAGAAGTTAAATTACCAAGAGTATGGTTAAGTGAATTCACTCAATATTGATGAGACATCCGGGATATGTAGAACATTGTACTGGGCACTGGAGAATGGACAGATCTGACAAGTTCAAGTCCTGCTACCCAGGCAAAGCAACAAAGATCATTGAAAGTTTCACAAAAAAAAAGCCAAAGTTTGGGGTGAGCATTGGAGGCTAGGGAACAAAGATACCTCAAACAGAATGTAAAAAAAAAAAAAAACAGACTGGGGCAGAAAAGGGCAGGACATGTCCAGGGAACAGGGAGTAAGTACTTGGAAGGCAGAGAATGAGAGGAGGCTGGAAAGGAACAGTGTTTGGCAGATTGTGGAAGGCCTTGAATGTCAGGCAAAGGAATCTGAACTTCACTTGATACACAATGAAAAGTCATTGAAGATCTTTGGATAGGAGAATGAACTGAACAAGTTTATGCATAAGGAAACGTCTGGGCCAAGACAAATGCTGAATGGGAAGTGGAAGAGAGAAAAGGTTGGAAGGCTCTTAGGAAATTGCTGTAGTGACAGAGAAGAGTCTTAAATGAGAGCTCATTGATTAAGAGTTGGCAATGACAGAGAGAAAAGTGAATAAGAGATAATATATGACTGAGGAAATGCAATCAATAGGACTTGGCACCTGATTGGAGATGAGAAGTGAAGAGAAACATCAGAAATTTTCAATCGTATTGCCACTACATAGTGAAGTAGAAAGAAAGGACAAGTTTGGGGAAAAGAAAATAAATTTGTTGTAAGTATGTTGGTTTTGAAGAACTAGCAGATGGAGAGGTCCTGTTTGACCCTGACTGGGCTGAAAGGCCATTAATTAGATTGGTTGTCTGGGCCATCTTGGGTGAACTTTCAGAGAACTGTTAAGAAATGTTTATCAAAGGTAAATGGAAAGGGCTAGTGGAGAATGACTATGTAGCATGTGCTTTGTTGGGGTGCCCATCCAATTGAGGATAGTAAGTAGAGAAAAGGTCAACTTTAATGTGTCATTTGATGAGAAAGGAAGAGGGGAAAGGAGGAAAGGAGAAAGGGAAGAAAAGGGGAAGGGAGGGAGAAGGGAAGGCCATTGTCCAAGGTCAGAAGGAGTAGAGAGTCATGGTAAAAGTCATTGAACTAGGAGACATTGCTGAAAAAACAAGCATGCCATCTCAGCAAGAGTGGGATGAATTGATACAGGATGGTGTTCCTCCAGGTCCTCTACTTTCTAAGAAAAAGTCCCCCCACTGCTTCTCCTTAATGCTGGGCTGGGATCTCTGTCCCAAACACCTCGGCTATTTCCTCTTTCCTCCTCTGATTCTGGTCCTGTTTATCTTCATTGCAATGATCTTCATCAAGCTTCAAACTTCCATTATTAGTGTTTTCTCCTATATCTTCATACAATGAAACCCTGTCACACATCTTGTTCCTTTTAAATATCTTTCCAGAGGTATTGGGGGATATGGGCGAGTTTGGAGTCTACTTGAATGAACAGTCAAATGTTTCAGTTATACCTCAGGAACTAGCAAATGCTGCATGTTTTATTAACTTGTTTTATTAACTGTCTAGACTTAAGCAATGAAGAGAATGTTAAATTAATAACATAAATTAAACCTATAAGTATTCCATGAATATATATTTGGGGAGGGAGGAGCCAGAATTTTTCAGTTACTTGTAGCTATAGTCCCCCATGGGACTTAATATATCTAAGTGATAAATGTTCATTCAAATTTGTTACCCTGAATTAGGATCTCTATTAAAAAGCTTTATTTTTCATTGTTCAGATTATATAATCATATGTAGATATTTGAGATGAGTATTTTTCTCAGATTTTCTAGCTAGAATTGCTAATCTTCCAACATTATACCTATGTCCCCATAGGACTGAGCTTAGTAGATATCTAAAGAAAGGATTTTCCCCTCTTCCTCCCTCCTCCTTTTCAGTTTGAATCCTTCTGATTAGATTTGCAAGAACCTTGGCAGATACCATTCTTGCAAGGAACATAAATTGTGGAGTGAAAGAGAGTTTCAGGAAGTATGGAGATGGCTGGGAAGTGCTACCTAAAGCTCTTCCCTTCCTCCCTCTGTAATCCTGGGCTCCAGTTGTTGAGCATCTTGTCCTTCCCTGGTCTCAGGCCTACCATGTTAATTCCTAGACATTTCCATGACATGATACCTCCAGTTCCAACTTCACCACCGCTACTCCCCTCTGACTTCCCTCGTCCAAAACAATTCCTGGTTACCACTCACCTCCCTTTTGATATCTCCCAGTAGAATGTAAGTTCCTTGAGGACAGGCACTTTCTTGCTTCTGTGTACATGTACCCTCAATGTCTTGTACTTAGTAAACAATTAATACTTTAAAAAATCCATTTCCTTTCTAAGAAAATGTTCCTATATGTTAAGCTGAGTTCTAGAAATACAAATCCTGTCCTCAGACACCATTTTCTAAACCAGCCTGAGAGTCTTGATCTCTTTTCTGAAGCCCTAGCTTTCAACTGACACTGGTAATAAATACATATATGTGTGTGTGTGTGTGTGTGTATACACACACACACACACACACACACACACATCACCTGTGTCCATAAAGTTTCCAGGCTTTTGGCCAAAACTTCAGCCCTTGACAAATGTTTCCTAGATTACTTCTGGCAGGAGCATTTGTTCCTACACAGATTTCCAGAAGTAGTGGTAAGCATCAGTCTTGGAAGGTTCCCTCCTACATCAGACTTTTCTATTGCTCACTCCGGGTTGTTCAGTGCCCATCACCAGGCAATCACATCTCCTCCTCCTTATTTCTTTCTTCTCTAACCATAATCCAAGATGTTCTCATAGCTGATGGCACCTGATTATTCTTCCTTGGAGGAGCAGCAGCCACTTTCCTTCTCTTTGAAAAAAGCCTCAGGATTGATGCTCAGCTCCAAGTTTACCGTAGTTTTCTCCCATCCTCCGAGTCACTTTATTCTATTATCTAACCTCTTAATAACAAGTCAGGACTATGTTAGGATTTTTTACACTGAGGTTCTTCTGCGTTTTTTTTAATTGATTCTTTCAGGTAACCTGGTAATTTAAAAAATAAGCCATTTTTGTCTTTTCTTAGAGATTCCAACCAAAATTTATCTACTAGATTTTAGGGAAGCTATAAACCTGTATGTAGAAAAAAATTACATTTTCATTTTCATGATGGCCTTTAGTTTCCTTTGTAATTCTATATACTTTTTTTAAGCCTTTAAAAACACTATTCTGAGAAGGGGCCCAAGGCTCTATCAGACTGCAAAGGAATCATCCATCTCTCTACCTCTTTCTCTCTGTCTGTCTGTCCGTCTGTGTGTGTATATCCACCTCTCCTCATTTGCAATGGGACTTACTAAAATGGTTCTCATGAAGAGCTGGTCTCCACACCTCAGGATTGTGCTCCATTTATACCTCTGTTGCTCATCTTGAGAACCTGCTTAACTATGGAACCTGAAAACCAAGAGCCGTGTCTCATATGGCCTTGGATTCCTCAAAGGATGGAGAAACTCAGTGTCCCAGTCGCCTCCAAGCCTAGCCTCAGCACTCTGGGCAGGACTCTTTGAATGATCTCTCCCAAAAAGCATCAAGAGAAAAAGAGCATCTTTCTTATGAAAAATGACATCTGGGACCATTCAGTATCTCTTTAGGCCTGACTCTGAAAATAATGTTCCAACAGCCTTCTAGTAACCTGAAGCCCATGGGGGAGGTTTTGTTCTCTGGACGAGTATTGTTTCCTGCAAACAATTATCTGTGGAAGCGTTTCCAAGACTTGTTACCTTTTTTCCCATACTGCTGCAATCAATGGGGGTCATGGGTTTCCGGTGTTCACTTGGAGGGAAAGAGCAACAATAAAAATCCACGGAATTTAACTTTGCTTAATGTGTGGAATTTGGCATTTGATACCCATGCAGCGGGGAAATCATACACGATTACAACCAAGCATGTCTCTGGTGAGCAGAAAACCTCCTGGGATTCGATCCATTTCAAAAGAAAGGAAGATCTGGGTCTAAACATTTCTACACAGCTGGGTAGCCTGCCACTAATCATCTCCTGCCTTCGGACTTTCCCGAGTAGTTTCTGCTTTATTATATCATGAATTTCCCCATTTCACTGCAAGGGGCAACCTCTTAGAGAGTGTGGGGTGATTAAAAAGATCCAGGGACAGGATTGAAACATAATGGTCGCCTGATGCTCTTTGACCTGTTGTCACTGGGCGCCTTCTCTGCAGGCTCCAAACTTTGCCTTTTTTCTAAAACGCAGACACTTTAAAAGTAAATCATGATTCTTGCTCACTTGCTGAAAAGTGCGACTTTCTTGGAGAACCATAACAGCAGAAGCACAAGAGATTGGAAAGTGAGACTAGGAAATGGCCAGAAAGTACTCTAAGAAGGCTAACTCCCTACCATTACCTACTTAAGTATCAAGTGTGGGAAGAACAGGACCAGATTTCTCCAATTCTTTAGATATTAAACTTTTTAAGGAAAAAGGACTTGAAGAGTGGATGGAATAATGAGCTTGAAGGCAGGAAGACCCAGAATCCAATGGGAACTCTGACATACACTAGTTAGGCAAGGCACTTTAACCTCTCAATGGGCCGGGCAACTCTGTAAGACTATAAATTAGGGATGCTGATTTGCTCCAGGGGAGGGTTTTCACACTGGGATTTGAAATCTCAAATCCAGACCAAAAGAATACAGGCTGATTTTTTTTTCTGTTCTGCATCTCTGTAAGGTTTCTGGCTAGAATCTAAGTTTCCCAAGAATAGAGTCTGGGTCTTGTTTTTCTCTGAATCCCTCAGTGTGCCAGTACTCCTATCATCCATGGAGTCCTGAACAACTATTAAGTGGCCCATTCGAGTCTAATAGTCAGCCTGTGAACCTCATATTCTATATAACTGATTATGAAGGGCTAAACCTAGAGAAAGCCAACGTACCTGTTCAGTGAGGGTCCTCTCTAAGCTGTTTTGGGGAATCAGATAATTAAGCAGAGGAATCATTCAGCTAATCCAGGCCCCAAAGAAAAGAAGGTGAAAAGGATGCTTTCTCAGGCTGAAAGATGATCTCTACCCCTGCACACTCATTTTTGAACTTTTCCTTCCTTAGAGATAGGCAAGAGCCTAGGGACAAGAGGCTAGTCAGATCAGGGCTGGGAGGAAAAGAAGTGGTTCTCAGGCCTTACATTACACACACAAATCCCCTCCTTATTCCTCAGATCCTAGGCCTATACAATATTATATAGTAATTGTTATCAGCCAAGATTTGGAAATTTTTCTTCATCTTCTGCCATTTGAAAGTAACACATTTAGATGAGCTGGCCAATTTCAGAAAAGCCTGGAGAGACTTTCAGGAACTGATGCTGAATGAAATGAGCAGAACCAGGAGATCATTGTACACGGCAACAGCAAGATTAAGTGATGATCAGCTGTCAGAGATTTAGCTCTTCTCAGCAATGCCATGATCCAACTCAATTCCAATAGATTTGAGATGAAAAACGCCATCATTATCCAGAGTGAGAACTATGGAGACTGAATGTGGATCAAAGCATAGTATTTTTTGTTTATTTGCTTTTTCTTTCTCATGGTTTTAAACCCTGTTGGTCTGATTTTTCTGGCACAACACAAATATATTTTAAAGCATCATACATGTGTAATATTTCAGATTCTTTGCTATCTTGGGGAGGGGACAAAGGAAGGAGAGAAGAAAATTGGAACATAGAATATTACAAAAACAAATAGGGAAAACTATCATCATTGTTATTTGGAAAAATAAAATACTATTGAGAAAAAATGCCACATTTAAAACCAGCTACATAAAAGTTATTGCCCAAACCCCTTCTCATACTGCATCTTGACTTTAGAGCTTGGGATAAGTCTGATATGCTTTGAAAATAATTCTCAACTAAACATTAACCCTTGCTCCTGCCCAAAAACATAGAATTGTGCAATTGCAGCTTGATTTTCAGAGACTTAGTCCACAACTTTGTAGAAAGCTATCACAGAACAGGGAAGGGGTGGTAGGTTCCATGTTCTTGCAACCAATGAGTTATCAGTACATAATG
The DNA here is from genome assembly GCA_023553655.1 of Myrmecobius fasciatus. Lineage (NCBI taxonomy): Eukaryota > Metazoa > Chordata > Mammalia > Dasyuromorphia > Myrmecobiidae > Myrmecobius > Myrmecobius fasciatus. Next base: position 122,656 of record JAJPUD010004354.1, read on the forward strand.
ACGTACAAAAGACAATAAATATCAGGGAAAGGAACTGACTCCTTGCTGTTCTGTCAAAATTTTTTGTTTCCTCCCTCAATCCACTTTCAGAGGAATAGATGTAGTTAGTCTTCAGAATTAGTCTGGATCTGGGCTTCTTAAACTTTTTTCCACTCATGACCTCTTTTCACACGATAAATTTTTACATGATCCTGGGGTATATAGGTAAACCATCCCAGCATTTTTTGCCAAAAAAACCTCAAATGGGGTCATGGAGAGTTGTTTAATTTTAATTAAACATTAACAATAAAAATACTATTGTGACATTACTATCAACATAATTGTTAATAACACTACTATTTGTTAGTAATATTAGTATTATTAGTATTTAATAACAATACTAATAATAATAAACTCTAACAAGCTTTTTCAATTAACAATAACAAAAAAATCCATCATAAAGCCCAAAAAGATACTGCTCAGAAAAGCTCTCTCCTGGAAAATGCAAAAAGCCCACAATCTCTGGGGCACAGAGAAGCAGTTCTTTCCAAGTTGAAGGAAATCCATTCATTTGAACCCGGGAAGTGAGCAGAATGCTAATGGCTCAAAATGAGATTGGCTAAAACCATGAACTTGAGGTTTTATTTAAATTTGTGCGTACTCATAAAAAACTGATTTGCTTTATAAAAAATTTAATTCAGTCAATTGATTTGATTATTTAAGGAAATAACTAGTTATTGATTTTTTTCTTCATAACTGGTTTTTGTGTGCATTGTTTGATTTTTTTAAAGCTCAGAATGTGCTATATAACCCATAGAGACATCAAATGAAAGTGCTGGTTGAGTGGCCGCTATGCCCAAGACATAGCTTCTGTTCTCAGCAGCCTTTGATGATGACGGACACGCAATGTGAAAGGGCAGGGGACCTTGGACAGCACCCTCAGGGTGAGGGCCATCTTGGTCTTTGTCTCTGCTTAAAGGATTGGGGTTCAAGCTTCGTGAGGCTTCTCCCTCACTGAGAAAACTGCTCAGCTCCCTACACCAAAGAAATAACAGGTTTTATTTTTTTAAAAAAAGGCACTACTGTGGGAGGGCCTGAAATGCTAAAGTAAGGAATGATGAGACTTGCCTTCAGAGGTCTCAGATTCAACAGGAGAGACATGAAGTGGAATGGTAAGTAAAAGACAGGGCAAAGCAGCCAAGTTGGAGTGACCCAAAATGATTTGAAGTAAGGGAAAAAGTAAAGGGAATTAGGGGAGTTTCCAGGGAAGAACGGGGACCATTAGCTCCTTGATGGACAAGGATGCTGAGATGGGATCAGGAGGGAAGGACATTACAGCAAGGTGTGAATGCACAGTGAAGTGATGGCAAGTGAGGGAGCTGAGGAAAAGAGGGAATTAAGCTAAGACGAGACCAGAGTTTGTGCTCAGGAAACGCACAGGGAATCTCAGGATAAGGTCAGGAGTGCTGGGGCCAGAGAGGATAAAGACAAACAATGGCACTTTCAAAAGATGTTCTGAGAAAGAAAGGTCCACAGAGAGACACTCAGCCGAACTGCCATCAGGAGAGGGCAGTGATGGCGGACCAGAGAGGAAAAGGGAGAGCTTTTCAAGTCCCACTTCCCTTTTGTTTCCTTTGCCAAGGACAATGATCTTTGGATGGGAAAAGACAGCTCCAAAATGCCTACTAGGGAAGCGACATCCAAACATAAGGAAAGCAGGATGAAGCACAAAGTTGCCCCGGAGACTTTCAAGTCCCCAAGTTGTGAAAAACGTTCTGCCCAGGAAAGTGAACTGACCAAAAGGTGATCACCGTCCTAATCAGGGAACTCTGAAAGGTCCCTAATCTTCAGATCACAGGCAGTGTTCATTTCAATTTCCAGCAAAATTCTAAGATGCATTTATTTCTAAAAGGGTAGTCTGCAAACATCTGGAAAAGGCTGCGGTGTTCACAAAGAGCTAGCATGGTTTCATCAGCAGCATGTCACGCCAGACTAAATTCATTTCCTTTTTGGAAGGTTGTGAAGCTGGCAAATCAAGGAAATGCTACAGAGTGCTTACCTCGATCTCAGAAAAGAACTTGATAAAATCATCAATGCTGTGCCTGTTAAAAAGGAGGGATATGGAGTAAACAACGGTCTGATCAGACATGGTTAAACAGTCGAAACCAAAGAGCAGCCAAAAATGGTTCCGACAACTTGGAAAGAAGTCTCCCTTCGGTGAATTGTTCTAGGCCTGTGCCTGAGCATCAGTTTTATCGATCCCTTACATCGAGGTATATTTATCACATCTTCAGATGGCAAGCAAGGAAGTATAATCAATTCACTGCATAACAGTAAGGATCCAAAAAGATCCTGACAATCTGGAGAACTAAGGTTCCTTGACTAAACTGACATTTAATTGAGATAAATGCAAAGTTTTACCCTTGGGTTCAAAAAATTAACATCATAAATAAGAAGGAGAGGGATGTCTGCTGTTTATTGGGAAAGATCTGGGGTTTTGGTGGCCTGCAAGCTTAATCTTAGTCAACAATATGATGGGACAGTTAAAGATTAATGAAGGCTTAAATTGCATTAAAAAAGGTGGATCTTCCAGCAATAAGGTGATGGTCAACCAACAAACAGACAAAATGAAATAGTTGCTGCCCTCAAAGAATTTCCATTTTATTGAGGGAAAACAACATGTACACTTAAATATATACAAAATAAATATGAAGTAATTCAGGGGGCCAACAGATGAAAAAATAAAGAAAAAAAATAAGGGAAATCTGCCTTAGGGCAGATAGGGTGCCATTGGATGGTGGACACTCTTGTCTTCAGAGTAGCTTGGAGGCCACTGGAATTAGCTTAGAGTCCGAAAACCTAAAGGGGAGGGAGGGAGAGAGGAAGAAGACTGCAAAGGAAGCCAACTATTTTGAAATAAGTTATTGCAATATTTCTTTAAAAAATCAAGGTCATGGAACCCAAATTGAGAACCTTTTTGTTAAAGAAAGTGAAGAAATTGGAGTTGCTGGGGGAAGAGAGAATCCCATGACCACTGTTTTCAAGTGAATGAGGGACTGACTTGGTTCTGTTTGGCCTCAGAGGGCAAAATGAGGAGCATTCAATCGATGTTGCAAAGAGACCAAGGTGTGTTTGATGTGGGGGACGACCCCCTTCACAATGGGGCAAGGCCATCTCTGGCCATCCTGGGCCCCCACGCAGGGTGCCTCTCCAGGGAGAATTCTCTTTCCAGGGGTGAGTTTGGGCAGACAGGTGTGGTATTTTCTTCCATCTCTGAAATTCTGTTATTTCATGAGAAGTTGGGTGACCAAGGAAAGCAGAATATCTAAAAGGTCAAAGTGCCCAAGGATGGGAGTCAGGGTTCTGATGGAGCGACAGACCGTCCTCAAAGAAGGGGGCCAGAGAGACTAGTTGGTAAATGACAGAAACAAAGATCTGGACAGAGTGAAGGAGCCACAAGAAATGAACTTCAAAAATGGAGAGAATGGTGATCGCTGGTGCCAGAGAGAAGGACTAAAGTACCAGGTACAGGTCAATCCTACCGCTTGGTCCTCTGAAAAGGGACTAGGCTGGCCAGCAAGGATTTCTGTCCCACACTCACCCTCGGGGACACAAAGGATAACTTTCAGTCCCTGACCTCAAGGCGTTTATAGTCTATTTAAGGGGCTAAGTTACTGTTACCTAAAAAGGCCATAAAACAGCACAGCATATTTTATTAAAAAAACCTTCCAAACTTACTACAAATAAGCCCCTAATCCTGGGTAGCCATCATTAAAAAGATGCAGAAGACAGAATCAGGAGGAAATAGCACAGTTCCAAGTATAAGTACCAGCTCAAAAATGAAAAACAACTCCAAGAGATTTTGTCCAAAAAAAACTTTTCTCCTTTTGTTGCTGATTGTCTAAATCCTTTTCTTTAACAGAAGAGATTTGCTGAAAAGCCATGTTTATATTTTGCAAGTCTGCCCAGAATGAAAGTCTGCCCACGGTGACAATAAGTTAATAGATCAGGGCTAGTCCAGCAATAAAGTTTATAAAGTCCTTCGTCTCTGCTGGTTATTATTTATCCCCAATTATCGTAGATTGGGACAGAACTTTGAAAAAGGAAACTTCAAGTAAACTGGAGGTTTAACATGTAACCACAGTTCTCAACAATAAAAGAGGCTGAAAAATATGAACATTCTCAGCAGATGAAACCTGGACTCCCATTAACATGGTCCTGTTTACCACCCAATAAGATCCTTATTTTTTTCTCACAGTGAGTATTCACCATGTGTCCCGCTGTGGGAGAGATTGGCCCACGCACAGTGTCCTGTCCGTGAGGGCGGCCGTCTTTCTTGGTGAGCTCAGAGTCTGACACTTGGGTGAGTGCGACGTGTAACTTTGTTCATTTTCTGACTCTAGCGCACGACGCGCGCCGAGTAAGCAAAATCTATGTTAAACAAAATTATTTATGTGTCTTTTGGCTGCAACAACCTAACACTGGAAATTTTGTGCCCTCCCCGGCAAGGCCCTACACATGAGAGCCCCATCAGTCCGAGACCACCTATGCCTTGGAGAATCTCCTGAGCCCGTCAGGAGAAAGACGGCGTCTAAGAAAGAATTACTCAGGAGAGGCTGGAGCTCCCACTGAAGATCACAAGCATGCGCGCCTGGACCCGCTTCTGGGGCACCCCTTGTCTCCAGCGGCTGCCTCCCTTACGTCTCCTGCCCGCGTCTGCACCAGCTGGCTGTGTCCGACTCTACATCTCAGAGGCATCATGGGCCGGCCCCACGGCCGCAGCTCTGTGTGTGCCGGCCGTTGGCTCGCTCGGCCCCGGGGCGGGGTGGGGGACGGGTGACCTGCCCCTGGGCTGTGGATCCAAGATGTCATCCTGAGAGACCAGAACCGCGGGCATTCCCTGCCCGTTCCAGGCTCGCTGGCTTTCAGCAGTGGGTTCACCCGCCAGCTCGGTGTCCCCACCCCCGGATCTGAAGTCCTGTGGGGGAAGCCCCCTAGAAGGCCGGGAGAGGCCAGCAAGCTCTCCAGCCCAGGACACAGGGATCCCAGCAGAAAACAGCCTCCCCGCCCTAGGCGGGACAAAGCTCCAGACAGACAGGGCAGCCCACCGAGCCGGAGCGGTGAGGGCCCTGGGGGGTCCGGACACTGCCACAAGAGTCTTCTTTGTGCTGCTCCCTCACTAAAGGCTCCAGGCTGAGCCGCCCCCCTTGCCCTCACTCTGGCCTCTCCCCACAGGACCGCACCACCAAGAATGCCTGGGTAAAGACCTGGCACACGTGGGCCCCGGCAAAGGAGGGAAAGATGCAGCTTCAAGACCTTGCTTGGGCGCCGCCGGGCCCCTATTTCCCTCCAGCTCCCTCTGTGTTCTCCATGTGTGTCTCTGGGACATGGTTCCCACCGTGCTCCCTAGAAGAAGCGGCCCAGGGTGGATTCTCTCCCAGACATTTGGCCCACAAGCCCGTCTGCTGTCCCGGCACGGCTCTGCTCTGGGGCGAGGGGCTGCTTGGCAACTTTCATCTGTCTGTGGCTTTCACTGTGGAACCGAGCAAGAAAATTAATTCCATCTTAGGCTGTAGGATGCCCTGGAGAGGGGGGCGGGGAGTGGGCCACCCATGGGTCACAGCTGAAAACTAATGACTTGCAGTTTTCTGACTCCAAAGGTTTCTTTTAATCAGATCCACGGCGGTTTTGCTCAGTATTTTCTGGTTAGAATTACCGAGGGCTTCAAAGCAGGCCCCACAACAGGCCCATTTGTGGCTTCAAACCCTTTTGGTTCAGAGAGACAAGACACCTTCCTGGAAGGCCCGGCTGGTCCTGGTCCTCGCCCAGCCACACCAGCTGCACCTCCCACCACAACCCAAGGCCTGCCCTGGGAGCCGAGCCCCCGGCTGCGCTCTCGCCTCCGTCGGCCCTGCCCTGAGAGAGGATCACACACGGGGGCTGTGCCCGGGACCGTGGAGGCCCTCTCAGGACCAGACCCTCACTACCAGGCCCTGCAGCCAACCGGCTTTGCTGGGGGGAACAACCCAAGAAGGGCTAGGAAAATGAGGCAAGTGGGAGCAAGGGCCCAGGAGAAGAGGCTTCTTCCACGTGTAAGCCCGGGCTCTCCAGCAAAGGAGAGAGCGGAGGCTCCGGACCTGCGGGAGCACTGAGCGGGCTCCCAAAAGCCTCCGGACAAAGAGATGTCAGCCTCAAGTGGGAGAAAGTTCCTGCTCCGCTCCTGCCCAAAGCCCACAAAGCTTAAGCGAATTATGAAGCAGAAAACCTTGGCGAGCTTTGTTAATCCCTCTTTGCCCCTGTCAGCCCTGTCTCAGAGAAGAGCTGGAGAAAGAACCCCCGCAAACACACAAACCCAGCCATAAACACACACACACAGCATACAAATAAACACACAACCATACAAATACAAATATACACAACCACAAAAATACACACACATACACAGCACATACACAAATACAAATACACACA
>JAJPUD010004354.1:129115-201047 GCA_023553655.1 Myrmecobius fasciatus
CAACCACACAAATACACATACATATACAATACATACACAAATACACACACAACCACACAAATACATACAAACCTTGGCTTGGCAAACTTCTTGTTCATGGACATCTCAATCTTTAAGCAATGAGATTACAGGATGTGGGGGAGGGGAAGGAAGGCTACAGAGCCTCTGAAACTTTTCTCATTGGCGACTCCTTTTGCCCAAGAAATGTTTACGTGACCCCAGATATGCAGCACATAAAACGGGCATACAAATCAAACATTTACTTAGAATAAGCTGTAGCTTCGTGACCCCTACGTTCAGGGGCGAGACCCCCCAAGAAGCTGGATCTGGTGTAACACCTTCCCCCACCCTCCATCTTACAGGTGGGCACCAAGGAAAGAAAGCACATGGCAAGGCTGGAACTCAGCCCCCGGGCCTCCGCCTCGCTCCATCCCAGGGCACCTTCCTCCTGGCACGTGACACTAGGAGAGTGGAGAAAAATCACAGAAAAGGCCAGGACCTCCAGATGCCCAGGAAGCATGGATGAGGGCAGCTGGACCCCAGCAGCACCACGCTGGCCTCTGGGAGCATCAGCCCATCCCTCCATCGGAGCTGCTCTCGAGAAATGGCCTTCCATTTTCCTGTCTTTTAACTCATGTGGGATGGCTGCTCCTTCTGGGTCACACATGGGGGTTACTTAAAGCTGCTTTCCAGGCTTGCAAATTCAGAAACCGATAGGCATTAAAATGTGGGGAGAAGAGACACCCAAAAAACAATTTTCTCTGAGAAGGAATCAGAAAACTCCCGTGCCTAGAAAAGCGGGTTGAGTTAGGGAACAAAAGCAGCAAAACACAAGCCCTTCTGTCAGAAACAATTGTGAATCTTCACTTAATTTCAATTACTGACACATAGAAAATTATAGGATTATAGATTAAGAAGATTATAGAATTCAACTCCCTCAATTTACGAATGAGCCGACAGACCCAAACCCCCTCCCACCTTTAAACAAGCTCTTCTCCCCATCTCTTACTAAGGCAAGCCTGGGAGCTCCCTGAGGACAGGATGCCACCCCTTCTGGGCCTGGGAACCTCGGCATGCCGGGCGGTACCAAAGCCAGCACGTCCACTACCACAGGGATGGCACTGGCAGACCAATGAGCCATAAGGGGCTTCACAAGCTTCCGACACAAAGGCTTCCCTCCTAGTGCGGAGTCCTAGCCCACCGTGCTGGATCACAGCACACCCCAGGGCTCCTTGTGAGGTACAGGGGCCTACTAAATTATTCATGTTTCCCACTGCTCCCTTCAGAGGCTGGGCTTCACCAGCTGAATAACTGAATGTGTATGCTGTGGCTATTTAAGAGCTGCCATCTTTTAGACAACCCAACTAAAGCTCTTAGTGCTTTGGGGAAAACGAGGCAGAAAGCTCTAAAGAAGCTGCTGTTTGGGCTTTTGCTGGGCCAAGGCCTGGAGGATGGCGAGCCTGAGGTGAGAACACCTGGCCTTGAATACAGCCTCCCACAGTGACCAGAGCTACCAACCGAGGAGCATTTATGAAGGCAGGCGACCAAGACGTCTCCTTGCTCCTTCACAGAGCCTCCTCCTGTCACTCCGAGGCCCTCTGGCCTCCTCCCCTCCTTCCCTAGCGATGAAGTGGCCTTAGTCCTCCCATGACCTGGACGAGCTTTCCCGTTCCCTCCCACCTCCTCCACCAGGTTGCCCCTCGGCTTCCCCCATTCTCCCTCTCCTGGCTCATGTCCTGCTGCACCCACACATCCACGGCTCCCCATCCTGGAAAGAGCCTCACTTTGTCCCTGGGCCCTGCCAGCTATCGCCCTACCTCTCTCCTGCCCTTCAAAGCTAGAATGCTGGAGAAGGCCGCCCATGGTCAGAGCCCCCCCTTCCCCCTCTCCCTCACAACTCCTCTCTCACTGATTGTCTCCTCCTGGCCAAACCCAAAGGCCTTTTCTCAGGCTCCCTTCTCCTTGACCACTCCTTCATTCTCTCTTCCCTCTAGGTTTTCAGGATCCCCCACTTCTCTCTCCTGGCTCCTCCCCTTCCTCTCTGCCTGCCCTTTCTCAGCCAGATTTGTCCCCAAGTCATGCCCCCGAGCCACAGGTGTCCTTCAGGGCTCTAGCCTGGTCCCTTTTCTCTTCTCCTTCCATCCTACTTCTCTAGGTGAGCTTGTTGGCTCCTATGGTTCTAGTGAGCAGCTTCAGGCTGATGGTTTCCATGTTACATTTCCTGCCCCAATCCCTCCGCCAACCTCAGATCTCACTTCTCTGATTATCTTGGAGCCATCACAACCTGGGTGTCCAGGAGACACGGCGACCTCAGTATGCCCAAAGCAGAACTCATTATCTTTCCCCCTAAAGCCCATTAATATATTAATCAATATAGTATATATTGCTTATATATTATAATATAATTATATATTTGTGTATTGGTATATATTAATATGTCATTAATATATTGGTGCATATTAATGTGTATTGATATATTATTAATATATTAACCTAGAGGGCCCCCTGGCCTCCCAGCCCCTCAGGCTCACAACCTGGGAGTCAGCTCCCAGAGTCCAGTTGTTGCCAAGGCCTGCAAACTCCTCTTTCTCTCCTTGGCACTGCCCCCACACTGGTCCAGATCCCCATCATCTCACACCTGGATTATAGCTGCTGGGGGGGGGGGAGGAAATCTGCCTGCCACCCCAATCCATCCCTCCACCACTAAAGCGATTTCCTACAAAGTGGGTCTGACTGTGTCACCTCCTACTCCATGGACTCTAGCAGCTTCCTATTGCCCCCCCGGGACAAACAGAAAATGCTGTTTGACATTCAAAGCCCTTCATGGCCTGCCCCCTCCCAACTGTTCAGTCTCCTCACCCTTACTCCTAGCGGGACCTCCTGAACAAGACCCTCCATCTCTCAGCTCTGCACATTTCCTCCACGCCTGAAGCACCATCTGCCCTGCACTCAGAGTACTGACCCATCCTCCTGGGGCTCCTTCAAGCCCCCCCCTAAAATCCCCCCTTCTCCCAGAGACTTCCTAAACGCTCTTACTTCCAGGGCCTTCCCTCTATTAATTCTTTCCAATCTTTCCTTTCTCTAGCTCACTTTTTATAGCTGTTGCACGGTCCATCTTTCATTAGAGCTCTTGAGCGAGGCTGCCTTTTGCCTCCCAGGTCAGCATTTAGGGTACTTCCTAGCATATAGTAAGTGCTTAATAAATGTTGATTGATGCGCTATACGGCGATCATATAACATACGGCATATCACACAAGCATCATATAAATGTCAGTTCTTGTCACTGGCAGAGAAGGTGCACGGTCACATGCAGGCCAGCAGCCGAGTCATGGCCCCGGAGCCCGGCCTTTGGGTCTTCCCAGAACCTTCGGGTCTAGTTCGGACCCCTCCGGGTGCTGACCCAGCTGATACCAAACAGCTTGACTCGGGGCCTAAGTTTGGAAGGCGGTGCTGACCCAGCACCAGGACCCTCGATGCTGCTGGGCCACAAGGTTCTGCCCGCTTGCCAATCACTCAGCCCGAGAAGCCGATGCCCCCCTTTAGTTCGGCCCACTTGGCTCCCCACATTTATGTGGCTGGGGATCATTCTGCCGGTGGCTCAAAGGCCCCACTGGCTTTGGGCTGTGTCTTCATGGCTCCTTCTTCCACCTGACGGTGAGAATTGGACACCAGCCTTTGGCTCAAACTCCCCACTGCCCCATAATTCCTGGGGATCAGCTCTTGCTGGAAGGAAACCCCCACTTCACACAGGGAAAGTCCCTCTTGGGGATCCAGACCCACCGGGTCCCCAAAGATTTGGCCTCCTCAGCTGGCAAAGGTCGCCTTTTACCCCTGCAGCAGGCGCTGGATGGGCAGCACATGGTGTGGGGGAGGAGGGGAAGCCCCCTCACTCCCTGGGGGTCGCAGTCAATTCGTTCTTTATAGCCCCCAAGCAGCCGGGCGCCGATATCTGAGACCACTGAATCCCCAGTTCCTGGCCAACAGTAACACGAGCTCCTTCCCCTTCCTCCGTTCCTGCTGCGGCGTGGGATTAACGGGCAGATTGTTTCCATAGCTGAGCCAGCTGTCCCCACGTGGGGCTGCCCCCCCAGTCCCGGCCTGCTCAGAGCATCCAGAGCACCACCAGCTGCCCCCAGGGCCTGTGCCCGCATTCTGAAGAGCTCTGAGGCAGGCCCGGAGGCAGGAAAGCTCACCTTGGCAAGTTCAAATCCAGCCTCAGACACTAACGTGTTGGCTTCAGTTTCCTCATCTGTAAAATGAGCTGAAGAAGGACAGGGCCAGCCCCTCCAGCATCTCTGCCAAGAAAACCCCAGACGGGGCCACCAAGAGTCGGACGTGGCTGAAAGGACTGAACATCAAGAGCAAAAATGAGATGTTCTGGAAAGAATCCTGGGTTCCAGTCCTGCCTCTGTGGCCTGTGTGGGCCAGAGTCCTCACTATAAGAATAAAGAAGCCAGAGAAAAGGCCTGAGGTCTGGCCACACTCAGGTCCAGAAGAACCAGCCTTCCTCCTCAGACACAGTGACAGCAAGACCCACTGGGAGAAACAACAGCTAGACTTTCAGAAAGATCTGAATTCAAATCCCAACTCAGTGTTAGGTGGACACATGACCCTGAACCACTAGAGAAAGCTCTCCGAGGGAAGTGCTCAGGGGGCATTTAAAGGAAAGGAGACAGAGGGAAGAGGAGAAAAGGGGGCAACAGCAGAATGAGACTTCTGTCCCCCGGCTGCTCTGCCTGGCAAGCTCCCAGGGCAGAGCCACCAGGGAGATGCAGGCAGGATCCCAGGAGGCAGTTTGGGATCATTACCAAAAAAACAACTTCCTGACAATTCGATACGCCCCAAAACGGAGAGTCTTTGTTCCCCACACTGGAGAGAGGCTGACTGAGCACATGACAGGGTATCATGGAGGGGACTCCTGTTGTGGGCCAGATGAGGCAGGGTGGGCCCCAAGATCTCATTCGATTCTGAGCTCCTCGGTTCTATGAGCTGCTGGTAACCCCTTCACTGCTCCCTGCTGCCCCAGTGTCTGTGCTCCAGATTGGCTCAAGCTGCCCCTGACGTTGTTTAAATTAGATTTCATCTTCTAAAGTGGAGAGGAAGAGACCCTTCATCTGGGAAATGAGGGACTTGGACTAGATAAAGTCAAAGATTCCTTCCCCTTAGAGCCAGGGAAAGGACGGGGGGAAAGCACCTACTATGTGCTGGGCACTCCAGTATCTCATTTAATCCTCACAAGAACCTTATGAGGTAAGTGGCTCTAATTTTACGTAGAAGTCACTGAGGCAAAGGTTAAATGACTTACCCAAAGCCATAGTCAGTGAGTATCTGAGGCTGTATTTGAATTTAGGCTTTCCTGACGCCAGCGCTGCTCTGAGATCCCAGAATTCTCCAGCAACTACCGCTGATGGCTCAGTCAGTCAATAAACATTTACTAAGCATGGGCTAAGCACTGGAAACGCCCATTTTCCCCAAATGAGGCTTTAAATGGGATGTGTTTCAGAAGAAACTACCCAGATATCTCCGCTTCTAACACAAGCATCAGCAGCACCCAGAACATACAGGTGTGTTAGAGACAGAAGTCAGCTGTTCCCCGCCCCAACCTTGAATTTGCAAAAGAGACATCAGAAAGCAAAGTCCCAGGAGAAAGATTTTAAAATAGGAAAAAAAAATAAGTCTCATTCCCTTTGGCAAATAAATGCAGCAAGAAAGGAGAAGTAGGACTCAACAAAACAGGAAGAAAGACCATGGTTTGGGGCTGTGGCAAATGAAATCATTCAGCCATGCAAAGGGAAACTGAGGGGGGGAGTAGAGGGAGGAAATCTAATTCATTCCTCTTGTTTTAAAGACTTTTTAAAAAATTCTTTCAGTTTGAGAAGCTGAGCAAGATTTAGCTATTCTCCAACATTTTTTGCTTTGCCTTTTGGAAGGGATGAACCAAACCAGCTGTATTTGTTCATTGGCTTAAGCTAATTCACCATACATTAGGCTTTAATAACTTCAGTTTTGGGTTTTGTTTTTTGGGGTTTTTTTTGCCTCAGCTGCTTTCCTCCTTCACCCCTCCCTTTTGTTTGGAAGCCTTTGAGATTTTGTAAAAAACTTATTCCATATGGTGATCCTAGCATCTGGGAAGGGAGTTCTGAGAGACCGTCAAGCAGAATCAATTTATTTTACAGATAGGGAAACTGAGGCCCAGGGACTCAACAAGACCTATCGTTACCAAGATGATAAAGCACAGTACGAGGGCTTCAATCTTGAGATCCTCACGGCTCTCTCCACCAGACTCTTGAGCATCATTGCCTGATTAACCTTTCCTCCCCTCCTGTTTAGGCAGAATGGTACCCCGGGAACCCCTCCATAAAGTCCGTGGCTGAGGATGGGGCCACAAACTGCATCTGAACCGCAGGCCACAGGGCAACAGCTCCGAGGGATGGAGACTCCCCGGCAGAGCTCCAACGTGCTGACACAACATCCTTCCCTGGTGACAGTGGGCTTCCCTCCCAAACAAAGCCATGACACGTCCTGGCAGAGTTTGGAAATGTTAACATTAATACTTATGGGCACATCCTTGTAACACTGCATTAACGTGGAGTAATCCGGCTGCAGGTGGGGATGGGGAGTAAAAGGGAACTATTTTCCAAACTTGAAGGAAGCACTGGGGACCCTTCTCTCATTTTCATCACGAGCCACAGAGACAATGGAGAAGGGCCAAGCAGGATCGGATCACAAATTAAATGGAACTACTTGGGATGGATGAGCCCTTGGGGCAGTCCTGTAGCCAAATAAATCATGGCAGGCAGGAAAGAGACACGCAGGACGGGCAGATAAGCCCTGCTGAAGGAGAAAGAACCATCAAAATGCCACATGTTAGGGACTGGCAGAGCCCCAGACCGCCATGTGCTGGCAAGCAGGAAAGAGTATCATCTTCCCTGTGAGCAGGGATTGGCATTGAAAAACCCATCACTGCCAGACAGGGGTGCCCTCCCGTATATGTGAGCTCCTTCAGCGGGAAGCCTCAATGCCCAACCAAGAAACTACAGGTAGGACCAGAGCAGAGCTCATCCTCCCTCCAGCCTTTTCTCCTTCTCCCCAACCAGACACTGGGTACAGACTGGATCCACCCGGTAGGGCACAGCTGCTGTTTGCCCCTGGCAGAGGTAGACCAAAGCCTTCCCTCCCAGGCCCATCACCTCTGCCCAGGCTCCCCAGCATGACTGTGGCAGGGAGGGGGAAGGGAGGCACAATTCAATTTATCAAATCTGTAAAGCTCTTACTATGTGTAAGGCACTGGGTCATGTGACAGGGGACACAAACAGGGGAAAGGATTCAACCCCCATCCCCAAAAAGTTTAGAATCTCAAAGGGTAGAGATGGTTCAGCAAGAACAAAAGTAACCATGATGAAGAAGTACTAATCAAAGGACAAATTGAAAGTAATCTAAAAAAAATTAATTCTTGATCCAACCATCCTGGACGGCAATTTGGAACTATATCCAAAGGGTATACTCTGATCCAGCAGTACCACACTAGGTCTGTATCCCAAAGGGACTTTTTAAAAAGGATAATGGACTTACTTGTCCAAAAATTTGGGGTTAGCTTTTTATGGTGACAAAGAACTGGAAACTGAGGGGAAGTCTATTAATTGGGGAATGGCTGAACAACTTGTGGTATATGAATTAATGGCATGATATTGTTGTATAAGAAATGATGAGCAGGTGGATTTCAGAAAAACTTGGAAAGATTTCCACGAACCAATAATGAGTAAAATGACCAGAATCAGAACACTGGACATAGTAACTGCAATACTATATCATGATCAACTATCAATGACTTAGCTATTCTAACAATACAATATCCAAGACAGTTCCAAAGGACTCGTGATGGAAATGCTATCCATATCCAGACAAAGGTCAAAGCATATTATTTTTTACTTAATTTTTTCATGACTTTTTTCTTTTGACCTGTTTCTTTTTTTTTACAATATGACTAGTACAAAAATATGTTTTACATGATATGTATATATATCATATATAACCTATATCAAATTGCTTATTGTATTAGGAAGAAGGAAGGGAAAGGAAGGAAAAAATCTAGAAATCAAAATTTTGTAAAAATGAATGCTAAAAATTGTCTTTACATGGAACTGGAAAAATAAAATACTATTTTTTAAAATAAAATCAATTTCCGTTCCAATAGATTATACCACATTGGAGAATAGGCACTAGGCTAACTATTATTTAATTAATTGGTCCTGACAACTCATGAAACAAAGTGATCATCTCCATTGGAATAATTCATGTAAAAGGTAGTATTTAAGTTGTGCTTTAAGGAGTGAGAAGATTTCAAGAGATGGAGATGAGAACGGAGAACATTTTAAGTATGGAAGACAAAGTTATGGAAATGAGAAAATATGGAACAAAGCAGTGGGAAGGAGATAACTTTGCAGTTCATTTTGCCTGGAACAAAGTGCACAGAGGGAAAAAAGAATGCAGGCCAGAAGGCCAGAAAGACATTAAATTCCAGTATGGAAAGCCTTTTTATTTGTTTCTTGTTCATCCTTCATTTTCAAAGAGAACCCCCAACATCATTGAGGATGTCTCGACTTGCACAAGAACTGGATTTCAGTGCGTTTCACAGGCGTCACTCTCTCTTCCTGAGCCGTCTGGGTGCAGTGACAGGACCACTGGTGGTAGCCCAGGATGCAGCGGATGACCTTGGTGTCTCACTGTCCCAGCACTCCACAGGATGGGCTTGAGCCGCCTTCACAGCTGTGAAACAACTAGTTCTCATTTACTCATCCCACTGAGGGGAGTCTTTGGAGGCTTGGGGTAGACATGTCCCTAACTCACTGATGGGGACAATGGCGCTCAGAATGTGGCTGCAGGTTCTTGGAGCCCCAGGTGAGAGCTGGGTGAAAAGTGGGTCCCAAAGGTACTGGTTCTCCCTCAACACCCCTTATGCCCCATGTCTAGTGGACAAGAGGAGGAAGATTAAGCAGTGGGCCCAGGGAGGACTGAAGAGGCAGAGGACCGGGTGAAGAACAAGATCACAGAAGCCCAGAGTACTGAGAGTTCGTCAGTAGCTTCAAATGGCCCAGAGACCACAAGTTCCAGGAAAAGGCCATCCCAGTAAGGTCTCCAAAGAGCAATATCACTGACTCCAATGGCTGGATGTAAAGCCAGGCTGCAAGGAGTGAAGGGAGTAAATGGTCATCAAGTAGAGTCAGAAAACCAGTCCTTCATCAGCAAAGGGAAAAGGGATTGGGGACAAATACTCCAGAGGCAGAGGAGGAAAGGGTTTATTTGGTTTTTAAAATGAGTAAGTCTTTCCTTGTTTGGGAAAGGAAATGGAGAAGAGAGGAAGAGGGAAGAGGGAAGCAGGGAAAGGGAACAATTGCTAGAGTAGGGTCCAGGAAGGAAGATGGATGAAGTCTGGGTCAAGGTCCTACAGGAAGGAGTTGACCTTAGCAAGACCATTTCAGAGGAGAGGGTGGATTAGATAGAAAGGAGCTTGGAAACATGAAGGAGGTCTCAGTCTTCTCAGTAAAATTTTTTTAAATGTGTGGAAAAGAGAGGAGAGTTGTGGGTGGGGTGGGGGGACTGAGTTTGTGGCCCCAGGTCAAACAAGAGCAGAGATTAAAAAACTGCTAATAAACAGGGTGGGCATTTCCAGCTGAGTCAAAGCTCTTGACCTTCTTTCTGTCTTCCTGCTCCAAGTTCCTAATAATGAGCACAAACTTTGGTGGCTGCAAAAGGAAATGATTTAAAACCACAACAGGTTGCCAGAGGCTATGAGAAAGTGATGGTGTGCTTCCTAAAAGCAAACCAGGATGTGGTTGCTTTGTCCCTGGGATGTGCTGGTTTCCCCCAAAGATTAGCAAGTTTCTGTCCCCCTTCTTTGGGTAGAGCTCCTCAGGCTAGCTCACTGAAAACTTGTATGGAAATAATTCTGGGGAACAAAGAGATTTCCTCTCCCAGGGAGCCTCTATTAATCACCCCATCCCACAGTGATCAGCTCTTGGCTGTACCTCTGGGTTGAAGACAATGGAAGGTCTCATGACCTTCTCATGGTAGTTCTCATGGTAGTGGAAGCTCCTCACAAGTAGAGATTGTGATTTCTTACTTGTACCTCAGGCACCTAGCATACAGTAGGTGTTCAATAAGTGCGTCAACTGATCCCTTTTTTAAATGGGTATATCTCCTTGATAGTTGTTTGGGAGGATAAGCATGTTCTGTCTGTATTCACCACAGTGTTTAGGACACAGGTCTTTACAAATAATATATGCTCATTAAACATTTGTTCATCAACTGAAAGTGAGCAGTGATTTAAACTGCCCAGGACACATCAAGAACCAGACAGAGAGCCAGAAATCTCTTCTCTAACCCTATCCTAGGTCATTTGCATCAGGATGGTGGGTCACATGGACAAAGAAAGGATTAGGGTCCACATACTTCTCATTTTGAAGATCACATTAGGAACGCAGATTCACCCCAGCTCGTTTCAAGGTGGTCTCTTTAAAGGCCCCCAAAGAGAAACTTGCCATGTTTGGTTCTGGGGAGGTGAGAAGGAATATCGAGTTAAGCAGGTTTGGGACTCCTAAATATTCAAAGATGAGAACTGGATGAGTTGGCCCCATTTCCATAGGATAGTCCACAGAATCCCTAGACACTTTGCACTAACATTCTCAAAAATCCAACTATGGTTAGTGTTTCTCGCTCCCTTCCTCTGCTCCAGGCACAACTGGATAATGTCCAGCTCACACCAAACAGATCGGATTTTCTGTAGTCTTTAATGAAGTGTTGGACCAGTTTGGCACGAGACAAGTCTCAAGTTCGTATATTCTTCCTGCCTAAAGAGTTGTTGCTCTGGGAATGGATTTTAAAATAATAGAAAAAGGGTACTGAGAAAGCCCTGAGATTTGGAAAGTGCTGCATCAGATATTTAAATTCAGGGCTTCCCAGGACTTCTGCAAGAAACGCTCCCTTTTTCCAGCCCATACCTAGGAAAAATCCTTTAAACCACGAAATCTCACAAAACTTGTGAAGGGACTCAAAAGTTAGGGAGAAAGAGCAAGCAGTCAGTACTACAAAGAAATACCCAAGGGCTACTTAATCAGACCCACACCCAGGGGAAGTATCACAGGGCAGTGAAAAGGCCACTGGATTTAAAACTTAGAGGTACCATATAAATTCTAGCGATTATTTTCATACATGCCTATTTGTACATACACCCGTGTATAAAGATACAACATGTACATGTAACATACACAGACACATTCAATGGCCTCCGAGAAACCATTTTACCAATGCCAACCTCGGTTCCTGCAGCTATAAAATCAAAGCTACCTAGTTCTTTCTAGCTCCAAGTCTGTGGTCTCACCAGGGCCCTTCAGGGTTACAGCTTTCAGGTATGAAGCTGCTGCCTTGGTTTCTCATAAGTAATAAAGCTTAATGTGAAAAACTGAAATGAGATGTGGACCAATACCTCATGTCACAGATCAACTTCAAAGAATATCTGACTTAGAAACAAAAGGTAACATCTAGAGAAGAATGAGGAAGAAATTTCCTTTTGGATCTATGGAAAGGGGAAAAGTTCGTGACAAAGCAAAAGACACAGAAGAACATGGGATAAAATGGAAAATAATAATTATGTAAAATTAAAAGAGTTGCACAAACAAAACCAATGCAGCTAAAATTAGAAAAAAATAGTTAACTAAGGAAAAATATTTACAGTTTCTCTGATAAACATTTCATTTCCAGTATATTTAAAGAATGTATTCAAATTTATAAAAAAACTGATACATAAATGTGATAAAATAGTTGTATATAAAGAGGATGAAAGAGAAACCTGAGAAAATTTGCATGAACTAATAAATGCAGAGTGAAGTGAGCAAAATCAGGAGAACATTTCACAAAATAACAACCTTGTTGAGTCAAACCACCTTGACTTAAGAATTCTCTGATCAGTGTGGCTGATAAACCACGACTGTGGAGATCATGAGGCAGTATAACAGACATCTGTGAGCAAAGACAGCTTAAGAAATAGTTTTGTTTGACTTCACATATACATGACCAAGGTTTTTGTTTTTCTTTTCTGTTGGGAGGTAGGAAGGAGAGAAAGTCAATGCTTCTTGAGAATTTAAATTAAGCTGTTTTTTAAACAATGGAAGGAAACATTTCCAACACTTTTACTCCATAATTTTATCAGTGGAGGTATTCCCTCCACCAAACAGTCCAGATCACAACCTATCCTTGCTTTCTATACCTTGTAAATTTTGTTACCTTGTAATCCTTCATTCGGCTATCCAGTACCAGAGACCTTCCACTAACTACATCAGGGGTTCTTAACTGGGTTCTGTGAACTTTTTTTAAAAATTATTTTAATAATAGTATTTCAATATAATTGGTTTCCTTTGTAATACCATATGTTTTATTTTATGCATTGAAAAACATGATTCTGGAGAGGGATCCAAAGACTTCAACAGATGACTAGAGGTGTCCATGATATAAAAAAGATTAATAACCCCTTCTCTAGATTTTTTAACATTTCTCAGATAACAATGCAGCATCCAGGCTGTCTATCCCTTGAACTTGCTGCGTGACAAAGACTGGCCTTCTTTTCTTATCACACATGTCTGTGATGACACCTTCTATACCACTTCTTTTACCACGCCATTATCATTGATGGTGTCTCATACAAGTTTCTAACAACATCCATATGTCTTTCCCCTATGGTGGTATTAGAACACAAGAACTTTAGTTATTAATATAACATGAAGGGCTTTCTTTCCAAACTCAAGAAATATTAAAATGACTAAATGCGTGCGCTGATCATTTGCTCACTATATGCAAAGTCTAGTATGCATGCCTAGGCCTCCAAGGAGCTATAAAGGAGAGGGAAAAAGAAAGGTCCCGTCCTCAAGAAATCTGCAGTCCAGTTAGGAAATAAGACAAGGAAGGAGGCACGATTTATTGGCAGGTAAAGAAATATAAAAACAAACCCCAATTTAAGAAAGACCTAGATTTTAAGGAAACACTGTGTGAAAAGATCAGAATGATTTTAGGAAAGTTTTCCAGAGGAAATTAGTCTTAAGAGAGGTTGTTCTTTAGTCATGTCCAACTCTTTGTGACCCCGTGGACCATACTGTCCATGGAGTTTTCTTGACAAAGATACTGGGGTGGTTTACCATTTCCTTCTCCAGTTTATTTTATAGATGAGAAAACTGGGACCCACAGGATAATTGACTTGCCCAGAATCACACCGTGAACGTCTATGGCTAGATTTGAATTCATTAAAGATGAGTCTTCCTGATTCCAAGTCTTGTGCTCATAACTGCACCACCTATCTAGCAAATGCCTCCCACTTGGTCTCCCTGACTGGTCACTTCCCTCAACAATCCATCTTCCACAAAGCTGCCAAGGTAAGAAAAAAATCTGACCCTGTTACTTCCTTTTTCAAACTCTAGGAGCTTCAAATATTCCATATTTAGCTCTTGAACCCCTTCTCAACTGGGCTCAGACCTTACTAGACCTTCTTGCCATAACACAGCCTTTGATCCAGCCAAACTGCACTTTTGCTTTCCTATTTCTTATTTCAGAGCCTTTATCCAGACTGTCCCCATTGTCTGCCTGGAATAAGTTCACTCTTGACATTCATCTCTTAGAGTCTTTAATTGTCTTCAAAACTCGGCTTTAACGTCTATATAAAATCTTTTTTGCTGATTCCCCAATTGCCAAAACTCTCCTCCCCCTCAAATTGTCTTGAATTTATTTATTTTAGATTTTATTTATCTTTATTTAGATTTATATTTATGTCTATATTTGTTGTTTTCTCCTATAGAATATGAGCTCCTAAGGAGAAGGAACTGTTTCATTTTGACATTCATATCTTCCGTGCCCATATAAGGTTAATAAATTCTTGTTAATTGATAACCGATGAGAAAAGAAAGCAAAATCAGTAAAGGTCTGCTTGGTAGAAGGTGTCAAAACCAAAGCAGAGATGTGATATAACGAATAATTAAAGAATCATGAAGCAAGAGAATGACTTAAAGGATAAAGATAAGGCAAAAATCCAAAGGGTTACAGGTCACAGAGGCAATCCTTCCAAAAGAGATTCTGAATGAAAATCTCATTTTCTGAGTTCCTGAAAAATACATGGTACTAAACTCCTAAATAGCACTTTTAAAAAAGGAGGAAAACCTCAAATATCACAAACTGCCATGTTTCCAAGCAATTAAGAAATGAAACCATGTGGACCCTTAGAACCTAATCTTTACCTCAAATTCATGCAGTTTTCTTTATATGCTCTTTGCATCAATACTGATTAAATGTTCATCCATCCCACTTCACCCATTAGATTATAGTCTTTTCAGGAGCAACTGTGTCTAATCTGAGTTTTTTTAATTCCATAACACCCAATCACATCCCTAAACTGTGACTTTAATGATGACATCAAGGATGGGGAAGCACAAGGCTATAAAATAGTTCCCTATTTCTAGAGAAGGTTTTGTAATTTGAGTATAATTAGATATATTACACTTTTTAAATGAAATATTACAGACCCATCCTCAAAAGACTTAAATTCTTCATTCCTTCAAAACAACATTCATACATTTCTCTTTCCTTCCATTCTTCTACCAATAAAAGCTGATCCACATATCCTTACAGAGTGAATTCCAGTTTACAAATCAGTTAAATTAAGGTGTGATCACTCTCCATTCTGCTATTCAGCCATTTTATGGTAACCTTAGAAGATTCTTGAGATTAATTTGGGCATGTCTCTCGGTTCCTGGGTGACAGTGGGAGCCTCAGTTATACATAGGACAAACCACGGATGGTCAGTACCAGATTTTCCCCCCAGCATATCCCAATATCTAGCATTCCCTGGGTCAGAGGTTTCAAGCCTGCCCTCTCCCCCTTAAACTAGAAAGAGATGTGAGCTATTTTCAACAATCAGATCCATGAAGGAGCCCTAAGTAGCAAATTAAAAAGACTCATTTGATAAAGTCCTCCTCATCAAAAAATCCCACCAGGATTTTCACTCTGAAAAGTCAAGGGGCTAGGAAACAGGTCCTGTGGGGAAAATGTACTTTAAATCTCCACATAAATGCAGTTAAAGAGAAGAAGAGGAAGTGGGGTGGGGGTGGGAAGTGTCTAGTATTACTAGACCAAACATTCCTCAAGGTTTATTTTTCAGTGGGGGAAGGGAGTACTTGGGATTCTTCATTATAGACTCCTGCAACATAATATGTGGTGCCATCCTAGAGCAGATCTATGGTTTTTATCCATCCATATCTTGAGAATCCGAACAGGGATAACAAAGGATGGTTTGTTTTACCCAGTTAACAACAGACTCAAAACAGAACCTCTTCTTCTCTTAACATAGTAGAGCTCTAATATTTAAATCCTTTTTGTACTTCCATTTTCATCCTGTTTTATCTCGGAGTCGAGTTCTTCGCATTTACTATCTACCAGGCAAAGGAGGGCATCCTCTCATTTGTCATCCTCAGAATCCGAAGATGACCTTCAGGTTTTAAAGGGATTCCCTCTTATTCTATTTTCTGAAAATTAACAAATAGATCCAACTTCTTCATGTTCTTCAGAAAGTGCTAGATCTGGATCTGCTTTCAGCCTTCATTTTCCAAGTTGCGGGAGCCGGCTCTATTTTCCAACTTTGTCTTCACAGGAGGCATCAGAGTTTGAGAGTCATATGGTATCTGTTTGCTTAGAAAGTGTTTGTGGTGTTACTCTAATTCCTGGGGCTAGCACATCATTTTCAGTGATCACCAGTGCCTTATAAATAACATTAATATAGGATAATAAATGAATAATAATAAATCACTATTGAAAATGTGGTGGGGAGGTTGGAGAATGGAAAACTCATTCTCCAGAATGTTTCTATCTGCTGTCAGAATATGTTCCCACAAAGGCCACAATTCCTCGAGTGTTCAGGCCCACATTTCCTGATTCTAAAGGCCTGGCACAGAAAAGGGGGAATCCCATTGTTTTAGGAAGGATTCCAGCTATCTTTAGAACAAAATCTAAGGGAGGCAGAGGAGAGGATTCCAGCCTTTGCCTTCCTGAGGAACGGAGGGGAAAGCCCCGGCTCTGGGGGCTCCCTCAAGATTGGAAGGGCATGGGTCAATTTCCTCGGGCCTTTTCTAGAGAGTGCTACAGGTAATCCACGGGCTGGGAATTGCCTTGGGAAAAGGTAGCCAGGGGTGTTGGTTATGAACGTGCCAGGCGCTCCCCCTCGTGGCCAAGCAAATCGGAGGCTGAATTATCGGGGGGGGGGGGGGGCTGAAGCTAGGAGCTAGTTTCTGGATTGAGCACTTCCCTGGGCAGCATTGGCTGTTTCTATTTAAATAAGTAAATAAATCTCAGGTGATTGAATTCGCACCTGTCGCCATTCACTGCGCACCCGAGGCCATGCGTGATGACAGCCCGGACTCCTCAGCCCGTCCCCAGGTGGGCTTGCGGAAACTGGCCCGGATCACCAGGCCAGCCTCTGAGCCTTCCCTGGCCAGAGCTCCCTTGTCTGACAATAGCCCCCTTCTTCCTCCCTACCTGAGCCTCGGTTTCCCCCTCAGTAAAATGTGGGGTTATCGGATTCAGTGAGCTCCGAGGGCTCCTCCAGCCCTAGCGCTCTTCTTCTATGGTCTTCCCCCAACAAAACCCCAGCCTCTCTGGCCGGGCAGCCCCGCGATGCCCATCGCCTGGGTCCCTGAGCTGTTTCCCAGGATACGCTCGCCTCCTTTCCTCCTGCTAGGTTCTAATTCCGCGGGCGGCGCGGCGCGTCACTGACCCGGAGGTCATGGACTAATGCCCGGGAAAGAGAGAGAGGAGCAGGGAAACAGGGGAGCAGCCAGCCCCGGGGAAGGGGCCGCAGTCCCGGCGCTCTGGCCGCTCCCAAGCCCGGGCAGGGGCAGTGCCCTCCCCCGGCCCACTCACCGGCGGTTCGCGTAGCCGCTGCCCGGAGGTGCGGAGCCGTGCTCCGGGTAGTTGTGTTGCAGGGCTGCAGACGGGTACGGGTAGAGGAAGCCGGTGCCCACCGTACAGCCGTAGAGGCAGCACGCCCAGGGGAGGAAGAGGGGCAGCTTCATCGCGGGCAGGGGGCCGGGGTCTCGCACGAATCCGCCTGCCCACTAAGGACTCGCCCCGTTGAGTCCCGCTCCTCCCAACAGTGGAGACATAGGGAGCCCCGGAGACCTGGGGAGGGAGTGGGGGGCGGCGACTCGGCTCGGCGCCTCTGGGCCCGGGGTCCCGTGTCCCGGCAGAGATGCCCGATACTGTTCTGAGTGCCCACGCGGCCGGGCGCCCCCTCCCGAGCCGCCTTTTCAAATTCGGGGAGGTGGGCTGCGCTCAGTCCGTCAAAGGGGGCGTGGGGTTTCTCTATTAACCCTTGGAGGCCCAAGCGCCAACTGCGCGCAGGTGGGCGGGGACCCCGGAGGGAGGCGGCCCCAGCTCCGCCTCCCCAGGCCCGTCCGCTGGTCGCGGCGCTCTGGACTAGCCTGGCCAAGGGACCGCACCCCGGACTGCCCCCCAATCTCGCGGACAGAAAGCCTAGCGGGGCTCCGAGGCCAGCCAGTCCGCCCGGGCATTTCTCAGGGAGGGAAACTGAGCCTTGGAGGGAACAACAGGATCATATAGATTCCGAGAGGGAACCTTGTAGATCTTGGAGGTCTTGTAGTCCAACTTCCTCCTTTTCCAGGTGTGGAGAGACTTTCCCAAAGTCACACAGAGCCACACACTTGCACCCAGGTCCTCCATCTCCAGAGCTGATGCCATGCCCAGAGTCCTTCCATGTGGACAGGGACCTTCTCTCCTACACTTCAGTTCTCTTCCAGCTTCCAGAGAGAAGGAGGTCACCCCCACTTCAAACTACTGAAGAAAGACATGGGAAAACTTCCCTTCCTCATTCCCATTTGCTAGACTAGAGAGTAGGAGGATCTGACCCACTTGGGTCAGATCTGGGGCATGTGGTCTTGGGTGAGCTGGGTTACCTGGCTCCAAATGGGAGACTCCCTCCTCTCTGTATTGGCTGGTATGTGTCCCCTCATGTTGATCCCCTAGCATTTCTCGTTGGCTCCCCAGATAAATGAGTTTCTTTGCTATTCACTGTGTTTGTGTTGGAACTGGTATTGAATGGAGTAGGGTGTCAAGCCTTGGCCATAGAACTTGGGGCCCCTTCTTCTTCCCCCAAATAGCATAGCAATCAAAAGTTAGCTGGAACCTAGTCCTATCTCCTAGACTAATAGTATTTAAGGGCGTAGGTAGATAGACTTCTACCTCAGTAACCCCTCCCTCTGAAGAGAACAGAGTGGCCTCCAGCCCCAGCTTTCTCTTTCTCCTTCCCCTTCTGGAAGGACTGAAAGTCTCCCTTATAGAAGGGTGAGAGGAGGAGTGGTCAGCGATGTCTCCTCTGCCTCCTTCTGAATCCCCCAAGGACAGTCCTTGCCACAAGTGGGCCTCTCTACATGTGGGGTCCATTTTTCTCTTACATGTGAAAGCCCCTCCACTGTACTTGAAATCTTTCCCTTTATAGAGATTACACAGAGTTTCAAGTGATTTGCCACATGTCGCACAGGTGGTTAGTGACAGAGGCCGGCCTTTCTTGACTCAAGGACAGACGCTCAATCTGCTCTATTCTACCCGATCCTCCCCTCCTGCAAACGTTTTCAATCCCCAGCCCAGTATTTTAAAAACATAACAAAGGCCAAGATCTGCCTTACTAGGAGACTTCATTGCCTTTCAATTCTGTCTCTAATCATAGATATTATGTTTGACAATAACAGAGCAAATAGTTTCTCAGTGAAAGATAGACATACACACACATTTATATAAAACACACGTGCAACAGGGCTCCCGTCCTTTGAAGGCTAGAGATGTGAAGAATACTGTAGGTTATAGAAATATTTAAATCCCTTCTCTGAGGTGCATTTGAACTCTGCTTCTTCTGGCTGTTGCCCAAACCCAATAAAGGAGGAATTAATTCTCCCATAGTAATTTTGTCAGAGTTATAGTTTTCACTCTCCCTTGTTTTGTTTGCCATGTAAGATCTGCTAGCTGAGAAATAGTCTTACATTGTAGGTAACAAACGGTAAGGGAACATGAGTTTAGTTGCCTTCCCAGACTCCTTTGTCCTATGTCATCAATTCTACCTGAGCCAGAGGAACAGGGTAGTTGAAGAAAGGCTGGCATGATGCAGGTGGTACATATGCAGCAGGCTCCAAGCTTCCCCCGCCATGCCAACCATACTTTAGAGTAGAAAGCCTCAGGACAAGCAGCCACTTCTTCAATCAAGTTCCAATGAACACTCAGCTCATTTCAGATGACAGTAGGAGTCTGGCAGAATGAGGGCAGTCAGCCTCCCATGCTCTCCTTCAGTAAATAGTCATGGCTTCCATAGAGATCAAGTTCAGTGATCCCAAGGGAGCCCCTTTAATTGTCCCCAGGGGTACCAGGTACATCCTCCATGTTTTAATTTCATTAAAGCCAACATTTTAGTCTAAAATCATTACACTCACCTGGAATCAAAGCAGCCAATGGAAAGAGTGGATTGGAATTAGAATACATGGTATCTCTGAGCTCCCCTCACTCGATTTAACAAATCACTTAATCCTCTTTGAGCTTGTTTCCCTCTGGGAGAACTGGTGCTGCACACATACCCATGCCATCATGGTGGGGTGAAAAGGTGCTATTGCCACGTGGCAATTTGACAAAAAGATTCTTCTCACTGGAAAGCACATTGGTAGAGAAAGGGAAATGCCAAATATCAAGGAGCCCTAGTGTCAGTCATAATTCCAGAAATTATGACTTTCAAATCCATAATTCCTCTCTCTGTGTCTCTTTGATTGGAGTCGTATGGAGCTGGCAAATGGGCCCTGAGACTCTCCAGCTGATAAGAAAAGCTCGAGCATCCTTTTCAGGAGACAAAAAACAGATTAGCTTTTGCTGAAGTCAGCATCAAGATTCATTGAACAGAGAAGTAAATACCTACCAAGTTAAAGCCAAAGTAAATATTGACCTTCTAGCATAATAAATTCTCCTAGTAATCTAAAACAGAAGCTCCTCCCCCTGCCCCCAGTGCCTATGCAGCATAATTCAGTAACACCACCGGCTCAGGAAGGAGAAAGAGGGAGAAATGGGCATTTGGTCAAAACCTTGCTCCAGGCCCTCTCACCCCCTCCTCACAGGCCCACCCTCTGATCATGGATCACAGGAGCAGCAAAATCTATCAACAGTAAAGAGTTGAACAGTTGAAGAATGGACATGTCCCAAGTTTTCTCTGCCTGGACAGGGACGACGGGCACACGATGCCATCTGCTCCTGAAGTTTTGTTCTTTTAGTTATACACAAAAGCCTAAGCTATTTTCTCCTTATTTCCCTAAGTGCTTCTCAAAATGTAGTGAATTTTTAAAGCAGTACAAGACCAGGAAGCAGCTAAAATTTTTTAACCTACCCTGGCAATCAAATTTGATATTTGCCACAAGAAGGTAGTATTTCAAACAATGCAAGCTTGAGAAGAAAAGTATTCACACACACACACACACACACACACACACACACACACAACTTACAGAGAACAGATAAAAGTGGAAGGAAGAAGAGGCACACCATAGACTATTAATGGATATCTTGAGAAACATACTCAGGAGTGCTATGTATTCTCACCTACATGGGGAGAGAAGAGTTTTGGACCCCAGGTTTCTAGCCCAAACATGTCTCTCCTTTCCTCTCCCCCTTTTACTTTTCTTTTTTCCCCTCTCTCTCTCCCTCTTCCCCTCCCTCACCTTCCCTTCCTTCCTCTTTTTCCTTCCCTTCTTCCTTCCTTCCCTCCCTCTCTATCTCTCTCTTCCATATACTCCAAGTGGCAAAAGGTTCCAGTACTCTAGCTGTCTGATAGGAGCATACACAGATCAATGAAGTAGAGATCTTAAAGCCAAATACCATACCCCATTCCAAAACTGATAGCCCTATAGAAAAGAGGCATAGTTTACTATTAGTCATTATTTGAAAACAACACTTTTCCAAGTGCTTCCTACTAAATAACAATGAATCATATGGGGGAGAAAGTTATACTTTGAAGAAGAGCTGAATGGAAAAAGGATATTAGAATTATAAGGTTTTAGAGATCCAAGATGGAAGCAAAAGGGCAGTTAAATGTTAAGTTTAACCAAGAAGTCAACCCACTGTAGCCATAAGTCATCCCACATTCAATATTGCAATATCTTGACCTTTCCGCTACAGGTTATATATCAAAGTAAGCAGGTCCTTTTCTAATTGGTCAAATGTAAGAAAGCAGAATCCCATTTTTCATTAAATAGATCATTTAAGAATACTGTAGCTTTAAAGGAGTTCTGGGCAACTGACAATAATTGATAGATTTCTTATTACAAGTATAGGTATAGAAATATGGAGCATGAATATGAGCACTATAGGCTAGAATGTTGTCTGTACCAACTACCCAGAAATTACCATTCTAAAGGTTCTTTAGAGACAAATTAATTTGCACAAGAAGATGGTAAAGGTCAAAATCCCCAACCTGAAGTGGTAAATTCCCTAAGTCACTCAATCTCCAATACTGGATAGCGTGGATATGAAATACTGGGTGGCGTGGATGTAATATTGGATGACGTGGATGTAATATTGGATGGCGTGGATGTAAAATACTGGATGGCGTGGATGTAAAATACTGAATGGCGTGGATATAAAAATACTGGATGGCATGTCACAAAATAATAATCTACCTCATCTATATTGAAGCAAGTTGAGGCAGGCCACTAGTACCAGATGTCTCCTTTCTACTGGTTCTTAGAGACTAGTCTATATGCCTTCAAATGGAAGGAAGGGTAATAAACACAACATGTCCTAAATTCAATATGGTAGCCTTGCCTCTAGTTCAGCCTTGTTATACCTGTGCCTGTGTCATACATTTCATACCCACCTCTGTGGACAGTGAGGGGAGGAGGAGAAACTGCCTTTCAAATCCTGTAACTAAGTAAAAATGGTGATCTTAGATGAAACAGTAGATTGTATCTTATGATGAGAAAAGATGATATTCATATAGTATAGGAGAAAAAATTCACCATTTTTGAATTTTTTCTCAGATGTACCTACAATTTAAAGTACATGAGGACTTTATGAAATTCTTCATGTATGTACATAGTGTACATCGAATACAAGGGCCACACAATCTATATTAAATACTCATAAACTTGTTCCATAGATTGCCACAGCCAAATAATTCGTCATTAAGTAATAAATCTCTCCATACTTGGCTGGGCTGGTCCTCAGAAAGCAAATATAACTATTTGAAAGTGAATCACTATGTAATATATTTAATAATCTCAAAATATCTTATAGATCTCAGGTAGCTAATACTGCTATCAGTGGTCTCTGTGGTAGCCTTTTGTGAACCCAGCCAGGGTTCTCACATCTGTTGTTGAAAAAGGATGTGCTTTACTGAACAATATGGTAGTAGAAAGGAGAAAACATATTTCCGACAGGCTTCCACTGGACCATATTGTTGTGTTTTCATGTTGATACTAGGATACAGCAGAAAGAAAACAATAATGTTGTTTTACTTGATAAAACCTTAGAACAATTTAGTATTTTGAAATGTTCATTTGAAGCCAAAGCAACTTCAAGATAAGTTTTCCATTTAGAAGGGGGAAAAGAAAGCTATCTTAATGGAACACCTGATTTGTTTTAGTCATTAATTAAGAGAGTGAGTCTACTTTGGTTGATAAAGTATATGACTGCAAAATTAAAGGTTTGAAGTGGTATCTGATAAATGACTTAACAAACAGTGTGAAGATTATGACACTAATAGAAAAAAAGGCTTGGGTTTTTATCTTACACCACATTACTTCAATGGATTTCTGACCTCCTCAATGTGGGTATTCCCTCCTTCAGTGCAGACGACCATCTATCCATGTCTTTCCTATTATTATACTAGAGACCTTCTTCTTGTGTGTCTGAGATCCCTTTAGCAACTTGATAAAGCTTTTGCCTATTAGGTAGTCCAATGCCAGGTTTGAGGGCATTGGACCTGGAGTCCAGAAGCTCTCAGTTCAAACCTAGACTCAAGATGATGATGGACCTCTTCTCCAAATATTGTTTTTAAATTCATAAAATTAAATACTCAAGATTATCAAGGGAACCAATTATAGTGAAATGAAAATGTAATTTCACCATCTCAGTTCAGGGACTCCCTGAAATCTCTCCAAGTTTCCCTGGGTGGGGTCAGGGACCTGGGGGGGATATCTGCTCTCTGAACACAGAGTCAGGAATTCTTTCTCTGGGGCTCTTACATTAAACACATCTGTCTTTTATAACCCTTATTCTTACTACATGACTGGCTCATCTCCTTTGGAGACTATGTCTTTGGAAGAAAGGACCTTAACTTTTACAGGGAAAACAAACCAAGAAAAGCTTATTTAGGGATAAAGAAAATAGCTCTGTTCTTATACATCTTTGCTAAATAATCAGAACAGGAAAACAATGTGCTTATTTCCCTCTCATCCAGCAATATCCCATTAAAATTGTGCTGAGCAGTATCTTCTTAAATACCAAATCCTATTTAAAATTGCAAATGCACCTCAGAAACATCATTCTGCTGACCTCATTGGTGTCTCCAAACTAAAGGCTCTCTATAGTGCCCAACCTAATGTTTTGCTGACACAGTGTTTTGTCTGCATTATTATCTACCTATTTATATGTATGATTCTTTTCACCCCGGTAGAATATAAATTCTTGGGCAAGAAGAACATTTTAGTTCTTTATTATCAGCAAATGAATCGATGAATGCTTTTAGATGCTCTCCCATTTCATCTCTGACTCTTAGAATCCCTGGTTTCCTTTAAGACTCAGCTCAAGCACCCCTTCTCTAAAATGTATTTTGCTTTTCTCCCAACCCACATTTCAGCTCCTAGTACTTTCTCTTCTAAAGATATCTTCCGTTGAGGAACTACCTATACATATGTTATGCAAATAAAAAAGCTTTAATAAAAAAAAGATATCTTCCATTTATCAATTTTGAACAGACTTTATAATGTACATGTGTCTCCTCTGTTAGAACACGAGCTTCTAAAAAGTAAGGAGTGGGTTTTTTTTTGCTTTTTCTTTGTATTCCCATCACTTGGCATGGCACCTGGGATGCTGTGAAAACTTAATATTGTTTGATTGATTGATGAATTGACTGATTGAATTTACTTATATGAAGAAGTCTGTCTCTCCATCCCCAACCCAACAAGCACATTCTTAATCCTACTTTTATTTTTTCTGCATAGTAATTTATTTTCTTTTAGCTTTTATTAATATTTTTATATCATCTTCATTTCCAAATATATTCTTTCCCCCTCCTCTACTTACGAGAATAAAACCTTGGAATATAGACTAAAATAAGAGGGCAATAAAAGCACTCTAGCAAAGCTAGACAATGGTCTAGACTACATCACTGATGTATCGTCTGACATGCCTGCATAGAGGTGTACAAAGCACTCCACTGCACACTGCCAATTGTGTTCTAACAGTGAGGATCTGTTCCCTGGAATGTTGAGAGAGCCCTGAGTCCTTTGTATCATGGTTTTTATTCACCTTCTTCATTCCTTTTTTTTTTCTTTTTTCCACCATGCTTAAAGAATCAGATTTAATATTTTAGAGCTATTGGATGTGAAAGTGACAATCCAGAAAACTGGCTTGTTAGAGAGATTAAAAATGAAGAATAAATAGAGATCAGATAATCCCAGATTTAGATAGGGCAGAATGGGACCTCACTGGTCAACTAAGCCATCTGTTCATTTTATGGATGGGGAAACTAAGACCTCCAGAGATAACTGATCTGTTCTGGGTCATACAAGCAGCAAATGAGAGGCCAGGATCTATAACAGGCTGGTGTCTTTGAGTTGTGCTATTATCAGAATCAGACCAGTTCCTGACCATCATCAAGTGACAACTCCTATTTCTATTTACCTTTAAGTTGTGCAAAGTGCTTTCATCAAGACAGACCTGTGAAGTCAATAGTATTATTGTACCATTTTACAGATGAGGGTTAAGTCACTTGCACAGGGTCACCCAACTAGTGAAGGTCTAAAAAGTAGGAATTTGAACCCATGTGTCTCTTGATTCTTAGTCTAGTGCTCTTTCTGGTATTTTATGCTATAATCATCCCATCCATTAATAGTCAACAGATCAATAAGCATGTATTAAGTACTTGTTATGGACCAGCCACTGTGTTGGGGAGGTGTTATATTATCCCTTGGGATTTTGTAAGGGGGTTAGAAAGGGAGTTTTTCCAGGACTCTTTAGATCAGGCTTTCCCCTACAACCTCTCCAACTTCCCCCATTAACTTCAATCAGAGTCAGATATTAATTTGAGAAAAGTTCCAAGTACAATAATCCATAAGAAGGTATTCTAGAAGTGTGGACTTTTAATGCTATGAGGGAACCTTCAAAACTATTTAGCCCAATGACAGGAAAAGATAATGATGAATGTTGGAGGGGATGTGGGAAGGCTGGGACACTGATGCATTGTTGGTGGAACTGTGAACGGAACCAGCCATTCTGGAGAGCAATTTGGAACTATGCTCAAAAAGTTATCAAACTGTGCATACCCTTTGACCCAGCAGTGTTTCTGTTGGGCCTATATCCCAAAGAGATCTTAGAAGAGGGAAAGGGCCCCACATGTGCAAGAATGTTTGTGGCAGCCCTTTTTGTAGTGGCAAGAAACTGGAAACTGAGTAGATGCCCATCAATTGGAGAGTGGCTGAATAAATTATGGTATATGAATGTTATGGAATATTATTGCTCTGTAAGAAACGACCAACAGGACGATTTCAGAGAGGCCTGGAGAGACTTGCATGAACTGATGCTGAGTGAGATGAGCAGAACCAGGAGATCGTTGTACACGGCAACAACAGTACTATATGAGGATCAGTTCTAATGGACATGACTCTCTTCAACAATGAAATGCTTCAAACCAGTTCCAATTGTTCAATGAAGAGAGCCATATACACCCAGAGAGAGGGATGTGAAATGTGGACCACAACATAACATTGTCATGCTCTCTATTGATATTTGCTTGCATTGTGTTTCCTTTATTTGATAAGTCTTTCTTGAAGATACGATTTTTCTTGCACAAAAATGTTAAGTGTGGAAATATGTATACATATATTCGATTTGTCAAGTATTCTAACATAATTAACATGTAGTGGATATCCTGCCATCTAGGAGAGGGGTGGGGAGTAGGGGGGAAAAATTTGTAACAGAAAGCTTTGTAAATGTTAATGTTGAAGAATTACCCATACATATGTTTTGCAAATAAAAAGTTTTAATAAAAAAAAATAATAAAATATTAAAAAAACCTATTTAGCCCACTCTCCACACCTTATAGATCATGGAAGAGGTTAAATGACTTGCCCAGCAAATCACAGCCAAACTGGGACCAGGCATCCTGACTCTCAGTGCAGCTGAGACAAAATATAGGAAATGAGATTCTCCAATTCCAGTGACAGTGAAGCATTGTACTGCATCCATAGTGCCCTGATGAAGAATGTTAAACAGTAGCCCATGTGAAAGAAGCACAGTGTGATACAATGATTCCCAAGGTCTTGTCCAAGGATCTCTGCAGGTCTCCAAGTTGCTTGCATGGGTCCATGAGACCAAAACTATGTTCATAATAATAAGATGTTTTAATTTCTAATATGGCAAATATTGATAGATATAAGCTACATGAAAGAAAGCTCTTTAGGGAGCACTAATAATTTCTAAGAGTATAAAGGGGTCTGTCTGTGAACAAAAAGTTCACTGGTATGGTGGAAGAAGTCCTGAATTAAAAGTCAAGAAAACCTGGGTGTGAACCTAGTTCTATCACTAGCCTTGAAAAAGTTGTTTTTCCTCCTTGCAGCTCAACTCCATTCTTCATTAAGAACATTGTAACTCGTGGGTGTGATCTATGTTGGTTAGCATCAATTTCCATTATTTATCTGGAGTGTGACTAAACCTTTCCTAACTCTTTCCTCATTTGAAAAATGAAGGAATTGGACTAAACGACCTCTGAGGAATCCTCAGGCCCTAAATTTATGCCGCCATGGCACAGAATGCTTTAGCCCAAGGCAAAGGCTTAGCTAAGTGAATATCTCCACCAGACAATCGCCATGCTTCTCTAATAAAGGCTTTTCTCTGATGGGAGAAGAAATTCAAATGGCAACAAATCATAGCCACATTGGCTAAAGTGATCCATTAAATGAAGATCCATTAAAAGAGGTTTCAGGGCTTAACTAGAAATAAGAAATTTAGCCACCACCTCTCTGGTCCCTCTGCCTTATTTGTAAGTGGCCGGATGATGAGCATCATCAGTATTGCTACTTTCACTCCTCCATAGAGCTCTGTCTTTCTATCTTTCCTACATATCTAATCCTGGCTTGAGGAAGACATGCAAAAGTATGCGGACTTCTCCCAGCCTTGAAGGTGGCTGAAGCAGGAGCCATGGAGCACTTAGAGCTGGGTCAGACACTGACAATACCAGGGTCCTGTCCACCCTCCAGCCCATTGAAGTTGTCTTGACATCTGTCCTACCATTGTACTTCAGTGACTGGAGGAGTGAGGCTGATGGCTTTGTGCCGCTCTGCTCCGCTTAAATCAAATTTACGCACTAGTCAAGACATCACCCTGTGATATCACTGGTCCTCTTCAAAAATGAAGGGCAAACAACAAACAACGATAATCCTGACTAAAAACAGTCTTGTTTCCTGCTTCACTGATTTTCTTTGGATCAGTAACTTTTTCCATATGAACACTATAGAGTGCATAAAACAATTTATCCAGAACTCTCCCTTTTAGTTTTCACATGCTCCTAATTTTCAAATTAAATTCTCTTGTTTTCATAGTCTTCGTAAAGAAACAATTTGATTAATCCCCTTCAACATTTCAAAAACTCTCAGTCGGGTCACTGCAAGATTCCTTTTCAAATAAGAGGTTGCCAAACTTCCTCAGCCTTTCTTCATAATTTCCAGATGAAAGGAGTGATTTTATCTTCATCCTTGATGTCTTGTTTCCTCAGGGACAATCCTATTCTTCCAGTTGTAAACCGTACCAAATACAGTGTACCAGATGAGATCTTACCAATGTCCCATGTAATAGTCATGTCAGTCTTTGATTTATAGTCTTTTCTTCTGGTAAGCCGGCATCCTGTTCACCTTTCTCATACATCTGTGCATTAGACTGCAAGCTTTCGGGTGATACTTAGAGAAATATTTTCCAGACATATTAATCCACATTTATATGCATTTACCCTTTGCAGAGTAAGGTATTTAACAAAAGTCATTTTATATTTGATTGCAATGTGTAGTATAATCAAATCACTTCCTGGCTCATTCTTTGGTATAATTTGTAACGTTCTTAAAGTCTTACTTTCTAACAGTATCCAGATCTCTTGTGCAAATGAAGAAAAGCTGACTTTGCTAGATATAACTTATGGCTATGAGTACCTAAGAACTTTTCTTTTGAATAGAATTGACCCATCATTTTGCTTTGTTTTTTCTTTCTTTTTTTTCCCCCTTGAAGCAACTAGTCTTTTAACTGAGTAGACTTGAATCAGTTGGTTGGTACCATGGACACAAAGTCTGAAACGGCCTTCTCCAAAGACAATAAGCACATGGGCCTTGAGCTTATAGGCGTGGGAATGTTCCTACAAGTCCTGAACTGCTATCAAATGGTTTAAAGAGGGACGGAGGAAGGCAAAACTAGGGAAACGGAACTTTCAAGTTAGAGCAGTTGACTCCCCTTCTCCTGATGAAAGTAACAGGAAAGCCGAGTTCTGTTTTACATTCTGTCAGGCACAGACATGACTTGCAGGCTCTCTTAAATGAGGATAACCATACTCCCTTCTACAAGCTGCTTCGAAGATTGATTAGATAATGGCTGCAAAGTCTTTTGAAGACAAGTGCTGTAGAAACACCCTATGTTTATGAAGATCTGTTTTTCCATTAAATTTTAGCAGGGTTGACCAGGCCATCGGCTAATCTGCTCAGTGTATGAGCAGCTGACTCCAAAAGTGTTGTTTTCTTAAATTGTAGGTGAAAGCTTTGTTCATCCAAATGTTTTTCTTAATGATATTACATAACATCTCCTAAATCATCCATTACTTTTCCACACCCAAAGAATACCTTCCCCCTGTGGGAACTGAGAGTGAACCACAACACAGCATTTTAACACTTTCTGTGAATATTTCCATGCATTTTGTTTTCCTTCTTAGGTTGTTTTTTTCTTCTTCTCTTTCTAGATCTGATGTTTCTTGTGCAGTAATATAACTGTATAGATATGTATACATGTATTGTATTTGTCATATAATTTATCCTATCTAGCATGTATTAGATTACCTGTCATCTAGGGGTGGGGGGCGGGGGAAGGGAAAGGAAAAGCTTGGGAAAAAAAAGTTTTTTTTGGCAAAGGTCAATGTTGAAAGGTCACTCATATGTTTTGCAAATAAAAAGCTTTATTAAAAAAAAAAGAATACCTTCCCATAATCTTTAAATATGGGCAAAAAAATTTAAGAGATTTTTAAAATACACAAAAATTAGGTCCGTGAAACTTGTATATAAAATGTGTTTTTGATAAAAAAAAAAAAAAGAAACCAGAAATATGTTTCTAAAGATCAACCAAACAACAAGTATGCATTAAACCCTTAAAGATACAAAAAAAAAAAGCAAAAACGGTTTCTGTCCTCAAGGACCTTACATTCGAATAAGGGAGAGATGCTGGATAAATAAGTAGGTATACAAGATACATAAACTAAATGAAAGGTAGCAAGTCTCAGCTGTGGAGTGGTAGCAAGATGAAGCAGTGTATAGAGTGCCAAGCCAAACCAAGCCAAGAAGATCTGAATTCCAATATGATCTCAGACATTTTCTAGCTATGTGACCCAGGACAAGTCATTTAATCCTGTTTGCCTCAGTTTCTCTTCTATAAATGAGCTGGAGAAGGAAATGGCAAACTGTTTCAGTATCTTTGCCAAGAAAACTCCAAATGGGATCATTAAGAGTAGGACACAACCGAAGAACATTATTTGTACATCTAAACCTGAACGTCATCATTGAACAGATGTATAGATGTATAGATGAATATTGCCATATCTAGGTGTAACTAACTAGATATATAATCACATACACCTATATCTTTTAAGGAAGTAATGCATTCAAAACTTAATTGAATATTTTAGATTTAAATATTTCTTTTCCCAGCTAACAGATATGTTTGGAAATGTTCTAAGTTGATTTGGAGAGCTATAGAGGAAAGTTGGTATATGTTAGGGTGTTATAATAATAAATTTATACTTAATTAAAAAAAAAGGTCTTTCACCAAAGCAAAACTGTTATAAAGAAACTTAAACTTCATCATGAACCTTAATCCAAAACAGCTGGTAGGACTAATGCAATTTTTTTTGAAAGCCTCCTTTTCCAGAATGTCTCATTCCCTGTTTTGTTCAGGCACTCCATTACTCCAACAGATCTGTGTTTGGAGACTGTCTCCACTGATAGAGATCTTGTCCCTCCGTGCCTCCTCATTGTGTTGTGATTCTGGTCTGACTCCTTCCAGAAGTCCTCCATAGAAGATGCAGCCAGCACAGCAGAAGCTCAGTAGGAGTTTTCCAAAGTTTCAGAAATAGCCGTGCCAATCCAAACTGTGTGCTTCTTTTTACTCTTTTTTTTCATTTTATTTATTTATTTATTTTTGCTATTCTGGACTTGACAAATACCAACAAACTTGAATATTTCCATATGCAAAGAACAGAAAAGAGGATTGCACAGAAAACCACAAATTTTCACTGTCTTTTTTTTAAAGTTTATCTTGTTTGGTACACAATTGTTTACATGTTGTCTCTCCTATTAGACTGTGAACTCCTTGAAGGCAGGGGCTACCTTTTGTATTTTTTTATATCCCAGCACTTAACACAGTGTCTGGCAGTCACCTAGCTACCCCATAGTAGTCCCTTCACCTGTTTTTGTTTTTGTTTTTTTTAACCTAGAAGCCCTGGATTTGGGTTATGACATCTTGGAGTTTTTCTTTTGGGGATTCTTTTAAAGGGTAACTGATGCCTTCTTAACATCTAAACTTTGCTCTCTGATTTTAATAGTTTTCTGTTTCTGTTTTCTTGAAATATAATATCAAGTCTCATCTGATTGTGGTTTTCAGGGATTCTGATAACTCTTAGATTATTTCTCCTTGACCCATTTTACAGATTAGTGTTTTGATAGCAAATTTCTTACATTTGCTTCAATTTTTTCATTCTTTCAATTTTGCTCTAATATTTCTTGTTTCATGGAGTCACTGAGTTCTTTCTGCTTCTTCCCAACTTTCAGGGACTCTTGTCTTGATAGTTGTTGACCTCTCATTCTGGGTTTGCCTTTTGTGTGTCTATTTCTTTCATCTTATTTGGTGTTTTTTCCTTACATTTGCTCATAACCTCCAGGGTCAGTTGCTAGTGTTGGACTTTGTGCCAGGACCAGGCCCCCCTCACCCATTTACACATTTATATGGGATGGTCAGCTTCTTTTGGGGGCTACCTCCATTTCCTGGGTTCGTCCCCCAGGTCTTCTGAGCTTCGGCAGGGCTTAAGCTCACCTGATCTTGCAGATTGCTGCTGTCTCCAGGGCCCTCAAAAGCATCTCACGGAGCCATGGAAACTGAGTTGGAATTCAAATGTTGGTTATTCTGATATGAAGGAATCTCTACCATAATATACCTGACAGAGGACTGTCCATCTCCCCTTGAAGACCTCCGAGGAGGGCGACCCTCTGCCTCTTGAACAGTCTACACCACTTCAGGACAGATCAAACTCTTTTCTCTGATAGAAAGTTTAAAATTGCCTCTTCCCAATTTCTACCTATTACTCCTGGTCCTGTACTCTGAAGCCAAACAAAACAAACTCAATCCCTCTCTTCAATGGGGCAGAAAATTATCATGTGTCCAACATGTCATGAACTCAAAATCCTGGCTGCTTTTTTCTGTGCACTCTGCTTATCAATAAACATCTTACGCTGTGGGGTATAAAATTGATCACAACACTCCAGATGCAGTCTGAGGAGGGCAGAGAACAATGAGACTCTCACCAGCCTGTTCCTGGAAATTAGGCCCATCCTAATGAGTCCAAGATCGTCAGTGGTTAGCTGAGAGTTTAGCGGCTACATCAAACTCCTGACCTTTCAGAACTGCTTCCCATTTCGGCCTCTTCCACTTATACTTATTTACAAAGCTGATTTGTTTGCACCCAAATGCTGTACTTTTCATTTATCCCTGTTGAACTCTAGCTTCTAAGACATAACACAGATCTCCAGTCAATCTCCATTCTTTGCACTCTAATTCTGTCCCCTCACTCCTGCCTAAGTTAGTGCTCCCTTCCAGTTCTGGGTCATTTGCAGATTCTGCCATTTATTCCTTTATTTAGATCACACAAATGATAAACAGCACAAGGTTAGCTAAACACAGAGCCCTGAGATACTCCAATGGAGACCTCCTGCCATATTGACAATGAACTAATAAACTCCTCTTCGAATCTGTCTATCCAACCAGTTATGAATCTATTGGATTGTATTATTGTCTAATCCATATATTTCCATCTTCTCCATGAGAATAGGATGAGCAACATTTTATCAAAAGCTTTACTAAGATCTAGGCAAACTACATCAATAGCATTCCCTTCATATACTAGCTTTAAAATCCTATCAGGAAAGGAAATGATAATGGTTAGTCTGGCACAACCTGTTCTTGACAAAACAAACTCTGGTAATCACTGTATCACTTTCTAGATATTCCCCAGTCATGTCCTTAATGATACTATAAATCTACAACATATCTCCTAGAAGTAAAAAAAAAAAAAACCCAGAAACTATGGAAGACCGGTTCAAGTTAAATATTTTATGTCTGGGAGTCTATATTAAATCCTTTAAATAATTTATAGAAAGTATTTGAAATACCTCAATATCGTTTCTTTATGTGCTTGTGAGAGATTTTATTGAATGGAGTCACAGAATTAAATATGAAAAAATCCGTTAGGTCATCTAGTTCTTTCCTCTGCCAAATGCCATATTGCTCCCTCTACTTTCTGGAGATTATTTATTAAACTGTCTAAAGTAAGCCCTATATAATTTAAAATGAAGGCCATGGAGCAATACATCTCGAAACTTTATAATAAAAATCCCTTACATACATAGTACTCATTTCTAAGAAGTTCAGATTATTTGACTTTTTTTCCCTTTCCCTTGGAGAATCAAGTCAATTCAGCAAGCATATATTAAACACCTACTATATGGAAGGCACTGTGTTAAGTCCTGGGGAGACAGAGAAAGATGTTTTTTTAAGTGTGCTTGTTTTCCTTTTTTATCTTAATTATAGCTTTTTGTTTTCAAAATATATACATGGATAATTTTTGACATTCACCCTGTGTTCTAATTTTTTCTCTTTTCTCCTACCATTTCCCCCAATCGGCAAGTGATCCAGTATATGTTATACATATGTAATTCCTCTATACTTATTTCCACAAATATCATGCTGAACAAGAAAAATCAAATCAAAAAGAAAAAAAATGAGAAAGAAAACAAAATACAAGCAAACAATAACAAAAAGAGTGAAAATGCTATGTTGTGATCCACACTCAGTCCCCACAGTCTCTCTGGGTACAGATAGCTCTCTCCATCACAAGTCTATTGGAAGTGGTCTGAATCATCTCATTGTTGAAAAAAGCCACGTCCATCAGAATTGATCATCATATAGTCTTGTTGCTGTGTACTCACTCACTTTACTCAGCATCAGCTCATGCAAGTCTCTCCAGACTTCTCTGAAATCGTCCTGCTCGTCGTTTCTTACAGAACAATAATATTCCATGACATTCATATACCATAATTTATTCAGCCACTCTCCAATTGATGGGCATCCTTTCAGTTTCCAGTTTCTAGCCACTACAAAAAGGGCTGCCACAAACATTCTTGCACATGTGGGTCCCTTTCCCTCCTCTAAGATCTCTTTGGGATATAAGCCCAACAGAAACACTGCTGGGTCAAAGGGTATGCACAGTTTGATAACTTTTTGAGCATAGTTCCAAATTGCTCTCCAGAACTGTTGGATCCATTCTCAGTTCCACCAACAATGTATCAGTGTCCCAGTTTTCCCACATCCCCTCCAACATTTGTCATTATCTTTTCCTGTCATTTTAGCCAATCTGAGAGGTGTGTGATAGTAAGGTGCTTGTTTTCAAGGAGCTCATGGACTATAGAAGAAACAACACACAGTGTACAAACAAGATGGCAAGGAGAGAAGCAACAGAAGGAAAACACTGATGTTAAGAGGGATGAGCAATGTTTCTTAGCTTAAGATTCTTAGTGGGGATTTTTTTTTAGGAAATTGTTTATTTTAATGGGGGGGAAAGGTTTTGTTTTTTTTTTTAATTTTATTTTATTTGCATAACATATGTGTGGGTAATTCTTCAACAATAACCCTTACATAGCTTTCCGTTACAAATTTTTCCCCCCAACTCCCCACCCCTCCCCTAGATGGCAGGATATCCACTACATGTTAATTGTGTTAAAATATTGGCAAATCGAATATATGTATACATATTTCCAAACTTATCATTGGTGTGCAAGAAAAATCTTATCTACACAAACGATATATCAGATAAAGGAAACACAATGTAAGCAAACATCAATCAAGGAGTATGAGAATGTTATGTTGTGGTCCACGTTTCCCATCCCTCTCTCTGGGTGTATATGGCTTTCTTCAGTGAACAATTGGAGGTGGTTTGAAACATATCATTGTTGAAGAGAGCCATGTCCATCAGAATTAATCGTCACATAGTACTGTTGTTGCCGTGTATAATGATCTCCTGGTTCTGCTCATTTCACTCAGCATCAGTTCATGTAAGTCTCTCCAGGCCTCTCTGAAATCATCTTGCTGGTCATTTCTTACAGAACAATAATATTCCATAATATTCATATACCATAATTTATTCAGCCATTCTCCAATTGAAGGGCATCTATTCAATTTCCAGTTTCTAGCCACTACAAAAAGGGCTGCCACAAACATTCTTGCACATGTGGGGCGTTTTCCTTCCTTTATGATTTCTTTGGGATATAAGCCCAATAGAAATGCTGCTGGGTCAAAGGGTATGCACAGTTTGATAACTTTTTGAGCATAGCTCCAAATTGTTCTCCAGAATGGCTGTATCCGTTCACAGCTCCACCAACAATGCATCAGTGTCCCAGCCCTCCCACAACCCCTCCAACATTCATCATTAACTTTTCCTGTCATTTTAGCCAATCTGACAGGTGTGAAGTGGTATCTCAGGGTTGTCTTGATTTGCATTTCTCTGATCAATAGTGATTTGGAGCACCGGAAAGGTTTTTTTTTAAAGATACAAACCAGTCTTTCACATAAACTAACAATAAATTTGAATAACTTATAAGAAGTTATGTATAATATTAATACCTATATTGCATGTGGTATTGTAATAGTTAAATCTCTAATATTAAGTTATGCAATATAATGATTTGATATTAACTTATATTTATATTACTTTGTACATTATGACTTGTAAGAAACAAAATATCTTACTAAGAACTCCACTGACTCACTAATGAATGCAGGAAAGATTTATTTTACATTCTTGCAAGAATGGGTACCTAAGTGAGTAGATACATCTTAAAACTTCAAAGCAGCATTTTATTTCCTATCCTGAAGCACAAATCCCTCCCCTGACTCCAATTAATTGGATGTTACAGAAATTACTCAACAACAATCTCTACCCTTCATTACATAGCCAGTCCCTGCTCTCAAGGAGCTTACATTCTCGAAGGGGAAAGCTAACAGAGGGCTACTAAGGGCAAAGGACAAAAGACAAAAGATTCTTTTCAAATCTCAGGGCACCATCCCTGATTACAAAAGTCAGTCCCAGCCCCTGAGGAGCTTACTTTCTTTGGAGGAAAGATTGCCTCTATCCTTGGTTATTCTTTGATGTCCTTGTGGGTTTCAGTTTTCTAATTTGTTTCATTTGTCCAATTTGATTTTTATAACTGTGGAAACCAAATAAATGCCCATCCATTTCTCATGCCTTCCCTTAGTGGGGATTTGAAGGAAGCCCGGCAAGCATCTTGAGAGCAGGATGTGTGTCTCTTTATTTCCATTCTCCTGCTACTTAGCACAGTGCTCCTACATCTAGCAAGCTTTAGGAAATTCTTGATTGATGGATGAATTTGTTTTATATATGTGTATGATGTTTTACTCGTAAAATGTAAGCTTCTCGAGGACCAGGACTATCTTCCCAGCACACTGACTGCCAAATAGAAGATGCCAAATAAATGCTTATTGATGGATGGACACTGGACAAAAATAATCATTTCTGTCCTTGGGGTCCATTTTGCCCCTGA
This sequence comes from Myrmecobius fasciatus, assembly GCA_023553655.1. Taxonomy (NCBI): domain Eukaryota; kingdom Metazoa; phylum Chordata; class Mammalia; order Dasyuromorphia; family Myrmecobiidae; genus Myrmecobius; species Myrmecobius fasciatus. The sequence goes on from JAJPUD010004354.1 coordinate 165,532, forward strand.
TCCTGTCTAAAAGTTCTAAGGCCAACAACTGGCTTAGATTTATGACTCCTGGATAAAACCCTGGCACCCACCTAGGATCATCTTTGATGTTGCTTATGTCCCAATTCCCATCCTTCCTTTCTACAGGAGGGGATTCAAGCATTTCATTGATTTTCTGCAACAAATGCCTACTACATATTAGGATTTCTTCTTGGCACTGGGAATAAAATGAAGAAAAATGAAGTGTCAGAGGGAGGATTGAACTCAGGTATTCTTGGCTCTGGGTCAAGTGCCAGGCCTGCAGTCAGCATGGCTCATCTCCCCAGTTCCAATCCAGCCTCAGACACTTCCTAGCTGGGTGAGCCTGGGCAAGTCCCTTCGCCCTGTGTGCCTTGGGTTCCTCAGCTTTATGAGCTGGAGAAGGAAATCTGCCAAATGGGGCCATGGAGAGTTGGATTCGACTGAGAGATGACAACATCAAGCTATATACAGGATAAGTGGGCAATAATTAACAGATAAAAAGAACTAGAATTAAAAGGGGTTGGGGAAGCTTCCCAGTAAAAGAGGGGATTTTAGTGGAGACTTAAAGGAAGACAGGGAGAATATTCCTGGTGGAGCTGAAAGATGGAGTATCTTGTTCCTGGGACAACCTGGAGGCTAATGTCCCTGCTTAGGAAAGTTTAAGGAATAAGGAATAAGAGTGGAAGGTGTCCGAGGGGGCAGACTATGAAGGGCTTTGAATGCAAAACAGAATATTTTGTATTTGATCCTGGAGGCTGTAGGGAGACAATGGAGTTCATTGAGTAGGGAGGTGACAGCCTGCACTATAGGAAAATCCCTTTGATGACTGAGTAGAAGATGGACTAAAGTGGGGAGAACCTTGAGGCAGGCAGACTCCTCCTCAAAAAAGCTACTGCAATAGTCTAGGAGTGAGTGAGTAAGTGAGGGTCTGCACTGAGGGAGGGGCAGTGTCAGAGAAGAGAAGGAGGTGAATTAGAGAGATGCTGCAGAGGTGAACTCACTGGGCCTTGGTAACTCTTGCAAAGACTTCTCAAAGTGAGTTTGAAAGCACAAGAAAGAAAAGGAAAGAAGCAAAATTGTGCACATTATCAGTCATACCAACAACTATCAGATTGACAATGGCTCAAAATTGTCTCTGCTGTGACTGGCACAGTAGGTGAGATGTCCTTCAGGTTTTGGGGAGTTACATTAACAGGTGAGATGGGGGTAACAAATCTCCAAAAACATATTCTTGAAGCCCCTAACCTCTGAAAAGAGACCCCGAAATTATAACTCCTGCCCTTTGAGGGAAAAGTGCAAATTTCATAGGAGGACACTTTCCCACCTCATTTTGAGAAATGATTGGAAGGACTGGTGAGAGATAATTGACTGAACTCTTCAAAGAATAGCCCTTTAAAAAATTATTTCTTTTGTTAATATATTCTTTTCATTTATAAGTACGTCCCTCTACCCCAAACAATTTAGAGAACTATCCCCCTAAAAAAAAGAAAAAATAAGCAGCTCAGGAAAATCACCCCCCATATTAACTGAGCCTGAGAGAACATGCAACATCCACATCCGTGGTCCCCCTATCTCTGCACAAAAGGGCACAGAATAGTTCTTCACAGTGCTCTTATTCTGTCCTTGTTCTTGCCAGGGCTGTTGGTGGCTGAGATGCAATACAGAGTGTGTTAGCCTGAAAGCAGGATGACAGGATGCAGCCATCAAAACTGTGATTTCCATTGTTTTAGAGAATCAGGATCCTCACTGGGGAGGGAGAAGAGGAGGAGCCTAAGGGCTTATAGATGTATGTGCTCCAGCCAGCCGCGGGGTGCTGGGGCCCCTGGGAAAATCCCCCAACATTCACAGACTACTTCTGCCCAGCCACTGGGTGGATGATCTGACAGTGCTGCCACCTGGTGGCCAAATTATACAAGCTGCTCCACACCTGGTTAACTTGTTAATGGAATCCATGGTTGTTGAAATCAAGAGGAGGAGGCAGGTGTGGATGACCCTGCTTCAGCAGCACCAGGGGGCACATGGGGGCATCCGTGCCATCGGGTGCTTAAACCAAGGAGATCCAAAGTGCTTTCATGGGGGGAGGAGTACTGAGGGGGAGCAGTCATTAAAAGGTGCCCTGTAGGAGAGCTTTGAAGAAAGTAGATACTCTAAGAGGCCCAGGAGAGAAGGAAAAGCGTTCCAGGAGAGCAGCAGCAGCACAGCAGCCAGAGAGCCTCGAGTCAGTCAGGATGGCCAGCCTTGGGAGGTGTAAGAGATCAGCCGGGTGTCTCAGTGACAGGGGTCTTTCTGCAATGTGCCACAGGAAGACCTCCGGCGAGAGCCCCCCCATGTCCCTAGACGTGTCACTAAATGTCAGAGTTTTCTCCAGCTTGGCTCCTCCACTCAAATTCCACTCCTATATCCCAAGTAACATAAAGCACAGTTCTATCTGTGCTAGAGGATTGCAATTTGGGGCGGGGCATCCAGCCTGGCACCTGGGGATGTGTCTGTTTTCCAAAGATTTGCCAAGCTAAATGCAACCATTGTGGGATTTTAGGATTATAGGTCTGAGGGTTGAACGGGATCTTAGAGATCCTCTGTCCCCAGCTTCTTAAACTGTGGGTCATGACTCCATATGGGATCTCTTAAGTGAATGTTGGGGTCATGAAATTATGATTTATTCAGTCAATGTTTGATTTGTAGACCTATCTTATATACCTACATACACAGGATCACATAAAAATTTCTTGGGCAAAAAAGGGTCAAAAATGGAGAAAGTTTAATAAGCTCTGAGATTCTAGTCTAACCCTTCATTTTACATATGGAGAAACTGAAGCCCAGAAAAGTGGAATGATTTACCCAAGATCATCTAGGTAGCATGTAGATCATGGTGCAAATTCAGGTTCAGTGCTCTTGCACATACCACACCATCTTTCAAATTTTGGTCACATGATGGAAGAAATTATTTCTCTCACATGAATAACCAATTATTAAATCAAGACTAAGGTTTTCTCCTTTTCTACTTCCTCATTCATTGTTAACCAATCAGAAGTGATGGCCATCCTTGGGCACGCGCCTCTTCCAAAAGCATATAAGCATTGAGTGGATTCCATGAAGGATCTTCAGCCTTAAAGAAAACCCACCATTTGCTAATTATTGTTAGCACAGGTAAATGAGTAATTACCCAGAAATTATGTCTCTTGAACTTTTTATACATCACACTGACAATTGGGGATGAGGCAATAAGGCACAGAAAATAGTGAAGACTCTACTAAAGTACAAATGGATTGTATTCTTCATCGATTAGTTATACACATGAGAAATATCAAATATCCTTGAAATATGACAAAAAAAAACTGCTGATCAAAACTAATTGAAGGAAGTTTAGCTGTACCAACAAGAGAATAATAAAAGGCATATAATTAAATATTAAATTGCATGGTACTGATTCTAATATCTATGAGAAACATTCAAAGAAAGAATAGAGCCATGTAGGCTAGAATAGCCAAAGAAGCTTTATAGAGCAGAGGGGATTCAAGCTGGGTCTTAAAGGATGAAAAGAGTTTGTACAGAAACAAAGAAAACCAGAAGGTGGCCACTTTCGTGTAGTCTCATCCACCATTCCCTTAATGAAGTCCTCTAATTCCACTTGTCTGCCATACATCTCCACCTGGCTGTCTTTCCAATTTGGTGTGTTCAAAATTGAATTCATTATCTGTCTGGAAAACAAATCTTCCTTCTCCTAATTTCTTCATCCCAATTGATGACACCAACAATTTTCTAGTTAATCATGTTCAAAATCTTGGCGTGAACCTTGACTCTTCCCTCTCCCTCACCTCCCACATCCAGCTTCAAGTCCAATAAAGTTTCATTTTGTAGCATCTCTTACATCCATTCCCTCCTTCAGATTACAGTCACCTCTTGCCATAAGTAGCCTCTAATTGATCTCTCTGCCTCCAGGCATTCCCTCTTCAACATACCCTTCATAGTCCTGCAAAATCACAGAATGGGTCTTGGATCTAGCCTCAAAGGCTACCTAGAACCCCTCTTCAACACTCTGATGAGTATTCATTTAATCTAGGCTAGAAAAACTCTTGGAAGGGAGAACTCATTATTGTTCAAAGCAACTCATTCCACTTCTGCAAAGTTCTAATTGCAAGGAAGTTTTTCCTAGTATTGAACTGAAAACTATATTCATCATTCCTATTTCTGCCCTCAAAGGCCAACTCTAACAAGTCTCTGATCCCTTTTCCATATAAGAGACTTTTTTTCCACACTAGAAGACAACTTTCCTGTTCTCCCCAAAGCCTTCTTCTTTTCCAAGCTAACCATACCTAGTTTCTTCAGTTGATGATCCTATGACATAATTTGCAGTCACTTCACTACTTCCTTTTTTTCTTAACAGTCTGAGCAATAGTATCTCCTAAAATGGGGTCACACAGAACTGGATTTAGGAATTCTATATCTCCCTTAAAGTTCATAAGGGTAATCCCTGAGGAGTTGGGATTTGTTTTTCTAATACCATTATTGCTTACAAGCCCCCACCAGTGTGTGCTTCCCTTTATCATTGGTTGTGTCAGCCAGACTTAATTAGCTTCTAGAAAGGGGTATTTACCAAATCTGTAATTTGTAAATTGGCACAAAAATACCCCTCCAAAGTTTATTACACATTATCCCATTAGTCCACACAGAATTCAGAGAGAAATGTGCTCTAGCTTGTAGAACTTGAGGGGAGAGGGTCAATTCATAGCTGCTGGATCCTCTTTATAAGTTTACTTAAGAAATTTCCCTTATGTTTTTCTTAAGAGAGAAAGCCACAAAAGTTTTAGCCACAATGTCATCCTGTTGCTGCAAAATTAATGTAATCTGCTAAAATTCCCTAGAGTTCTTTTATGGGAATCTGGCACAGAGTAGGCATTCAATAAATACTTGATTGATTTCATCTATTAAATTTGTTGATTCAAATTTTATATTATTCAATGCAGTCCATTGTAGAAATTACCTTGGAGTCCATCTCCCAACTATGTGTCAAATGCAAATCTGAGAACAATGACATCTATGAGTTCATCCTAAACACTGATAAAATATATATATATATATATATATATATATATTAAGCATTACTGGGCCAAGGACACTTCCCTAAAGTGATCCCATGATTTCTCCTGGAACTGGATCACTCATCAATTCCAAATCCCTTTAGCTAGTTGTCATATCTCCATCTTGTGCAGAACATGAGAGAATTTATCAAATCTTTCAGTGAAATCTAGTTATAATATATAAGCATTCTCCAGAATTACCAATCCAGTAATTTATTGTCAAAAAAGGAAATGATATTAATTTGGCATAACTAGTTCTTGATAAAATCATACTGGTCCTTAGCTATTTCTGCTTTTCTTTCTAAGTGCTCATAAACCATCCCTTTAATAATAAATACATTTTAGAATTTTGCCAAGAATTTAAATCAAGTTCAGTGAACTATAGCTGTAATCTCTCCCCTTTTTTGGAAATTAGGAACATGATCCTTCTCCATTTGAGTGAGAATTTTCCATTTCTTTGTAATCTTACAAAGATCACTGAGAGTAGAATAGCATTTGCATTTTGGTATGATACACCCTTTGAGCTCTTTAGGTATGTCCCAAACCCCCTTTTTTTCTTCCTCACTGAAACAATTTCTGTTTATGTTTTCAGAATTTTATTCTTGAGAGTTTCCTACCTCTTCTGAATGAAAACTTTAGAGAAACCATGACATATCTGCTCTTTCTCTGAATCCTTTGAAATATGCGTTTGTAAAATACTGCATGCAAATTAGATGATTCTTGCCTTCCTCCTGCTTTGAGATCCCAAATTCTAATATGGAATGATTACTTACCTGCAGATCCTAGTCATTTCTCTTTCAGTAGTTTTCTTGTTCAGAGCCAGGACTCTAATAGCAATCTCCCTTGTCATTTCCTTTACCTTTGGAAGAATGAAATTATCATTAAGACAAATCAAGATTTCATTAGTTCTTCTGTTTTCAGCAAATAGATCACTGCAGTCCTCATCACTATTCTATCACATTTCTATACCAAGAAAAGCAGCTATAATACTCTACAAGGAGCCCAGGAGAAAAACATAAGGGAAATTTCATAAGCAAACTTATAAAGAGGATAAAGGGATTTCCAGTGTCCAGCAGTTGTGAATTGTCCTTCTCCCCCCAAGTTCTCTAAGCTAGAGCACATCTCTCTCTGAATTCTGTATGGACCAATGGGATATTATGCCATAGACTTTGGAGGGGTATTTTTGTGCCAAGTATTCTTACCAATTTGGTAAATATCCCTTTCTAAAAGTTAATTAAGTTTGAATGATATAACTGGTGATAAAGGGAAGCACACACTGATGGGGGCTTGTAATCCATAACGGTATTAGAAAAACAAATCCCAACTCCTCAGGAATTACCCTTATAACCTTGAAGGGAAATATAGTAGTTATGCTCAGAATTCCTAACTTGTCCATGCAAGTGAGAGTTGAGACAATCCCAGAGGCTGTACAACATGAACTTCCCACCTTTTCTCTTTAATAACTCACTGAGTAGGTTTGTTTAGCAGTTAGAAATTCCTGCCAAGTCCTACTGCAAACAGCATTCTCTACTGCCTTCGGTTTAAGAGTCTCAAGCAGAAATCTTACTACAGCAAGGCTGTACGAAATGAGCCTTCAGGGCCCTCCCCCCCACCCCCCACTGCTTACCAAATAAACTTCAAACTTCTTAGTCAGACATTTTGGTCCCTAGTAAAAAGTCCGCCTCCAGCCTAAACATATTAGTTTGTCCCTGAAACACACTCCTATCCTAAAGTAGTTTCCTTTTCTATAAAATGAAGTTCAACTAAATCAGAGGAGGCAAGCAAACAATGAACCTGAACGTGATTAAAATATAATTGGGAAATACTTAACAAATAAACACAAAAGAACTTGGATGATGTTAATATGTGGTTTTCTAAATGGCCCTATTTCTGTTTGAGTTTTAACACTGATGGGCGATATAAATATAATATATATAATAAATATAATCTATATAAAGTCCCTTCCAGCTCTAAAGCTATGATTCAATTTAATCTGATAATGGATCAAATATGATCATATCATTTGACTTGGTCTGAGAATCAATGAGTCAACAAGCATTTATTAAGCACCGGCATGATTGTGAGCAGTAAGGATACAAAGATAGTAACAGCCCTTGCTATCAAGGAGCTTACTTTCTAACAAAGACATGTACGCAGCTAGGTAGGTACCTAAGTGATGGATGGTCACTTTTGGAGGTAAGGCAGGAACAGGTAAGCCTCCTGAAGATGAGATTTAAGCTGAATCTTAAAGATAGGAAATCTAAGAGTGAGGAGGGAGAGCATTCTAGGCTTGGAGGACAATCAGTCCAAAGGCATAAAAACAGGAAATGTGGTTTGATGTGCAACAACCATAAGTTACTTAAAAAAAAAAAAGTTTTATAACAACTTTATGGTTGACTGCAGACAGTGCCAAGTCTCTAGCCCTGCAGATGAGCCTTAATAGGGCCAAACAGATCTCTCAACACATGAGTGAACTTGATGCCTTCTGCCAGGAAATCAAGCCCTATAGTTGGCCAAGCAAGGTACCATGAATGGAAAGCAAAATGTCCCTTCTATCAGGTGAGTGGGGTGTTATCAAGCTTCTCCTTTTCCTGCCCCTCCTTAGTCAAATTAAAGTCAAAACCCAGACAATTCTTGGCTTAGAGAAGACTTACTTAGATAAACTTAATCTCTACCTGAATATCTGAATATCTGCTTTATTTGGCCAGGGGAAACTGAGAACGGCCGATGGTGTGAGGATACAAATTTGAGGTTCATATAAGGAAGAACTTTCCAATAATTAGAGCCATCCAAAATAAAAGAGGTCTCAGAAGATAGTGGAGTCCCCTTCACCGGAAGTATGGTTTCAGCAAAGACTTAAATGAAAAAATTAGGGATTTGGTGATAACAGGTGGGACTAGAGCAGGGATGAAGAGACAGAAGGGAAGAAATCCCCCCAAACTGAAGAATAAAGTACATTTATAGCACTCTTTTGCTCCCCCATCTTTCATTCCTGATTTGACAGGTCAAAGGGGGTTTGAACTGGGACAGCTCACCCCCCACCCCCAGCTCTATCCCAGCTTCCTTGTATATTGGGAGTGATGGGGAAGAGTCATGGTTCTCAGGTGACATCCTGGGGGATGAAGAAGGGAAAGAAGCAGGTTTGAGGGAAAGATGACAAGCTGTGGTTGAATTGAGGGTACCAATTCTGGGGGTGTCTAGGGGATACAGGACTGGACACAAGCTGGGGACCAAGGTTGTGTCACACAAACTCACATTTCCAGAATTAAAACAAGCCTTTAAAGGGGGTGGAACATTGGGGGGACACTGGGGAAGGGGCTCAGATAATTTAGGTCAAAACCAGACAATGCTTTTTATTCTCATTGTCACTTTAAACGGCACCGACACCTTCGGAACGTACAAATATTCCGGTTTCTGAGGTTCGGGTCCAGGATAATCTGACTCGGAGTCTAATGGGGTCAAAGCCATGGGGGAAGGGCTCAGGGCCCCCAAGGCCCCCCTAAGGACGTGGCCAAGCAAGATGGCAGAGGAAGGCATTTACGAGGGGCTGCTGTTTGACTCTGCCCATGTCACTTCCCCTCTCTGGGCCTCAGTTTCTCCAAATGTAAAAAGCGGGGAGGGGGGACCCCTGAAATGCCTTCCGCTCTGAATCAGTGAGTCTTTGGGCCTGTGTCTAAGAAGCCACGACCAGCCCCTTCCTAAGCCTGTTTCCCTATTTGTAAAAATAGAAGATGGGGGGGGAGGTATATGGAGCTGGAGAATGCGTGTGAGGTCAAGGTGGGGGTCAGGGAACTGGGACCCCGCAAACAGTTAAACCGTCGCCACTGAGTGCCGCCGCGCGCGCGCACACACTCACTGAGAACCTGCGGCTGCGCAGCGAGCGCGCCCGCCTGCCCCGCCCTTGTAACCATAGAAACAGAAGGGTAGCAAATCAACGAGAATCTTCTTCTCGGCCACGCCCCACGCGGATCCCGGAGTCCTGGCAACTGCGGCGCCTGCGGGCTGGGGCCCAGGCCTGGCGGCGGGAGATGCCCAGGCGAACAGGGCCGGCGCCATGCTTAAGGCCAAGATCCTGTTCGTGGGGCCTTGTGAGGTGGGCGCGGCGGGCGGGGAGAGGGTGGCCCCAGGGGGGCGGCTTGCAGGCTGTCTAGCGCCCCCTCCCCGAGCCTCAGTGTCTTCCTTTGGGAAACAGGGGCGGAAGTAGAGGGTGGGTGGACCCCGGCTCGGATCCTCTGTCCTACCTTGGGGTGGTGCTACCGGATTAGGTTTGGGGGAGAGGGTTGGGGGCAGGGGACGGGGACGCCCAGCACCTTCGACAGATGGAGAAACTGAGGCCCCGGGGGGGGGGGTGACAGGATCACAGACCTAGAGCCTGAATCTTTGCCATTGAACCCCTTCTTTTGACAAACGTGGAAACTGGCTTGGAGAGGGAAGGGGCTGGCAAAGGGAGAAGAATGGCAGGTTTGCTTCTGAAAAAACCTTCCCTCAATCTATCTAGCCCAATCCCCTCATTACAGATCAATGAACTGGCTTTTACTCAGTACTTCCAATGGGGCCAAGTTCTGGGCGAAGTTGGGGGTAGATCAAGAAAAGCAGAAACAGGCATTGCCTCCAGGAGTTTACATTCTGTTGGGGCATGTAAGAGAAACTGAGTCCCAGGGGGAAAAGATCAGCAGGCCAAAGATAGATGAAGAGCCTTTAAAACAAGGACCATAACCTGGGGTATGAAACTTTTTAAAAAATATTTTTGATAACTTTCAATAGAATTAATTTCCATTGTAATCCCCCCAAAATATAAAATTCCACCAAGGACCCATAGACATCACTTGACTTCTAAAGGGGTCCAAGATCCAAAAAAGACCCCCCCAAAAAAAACCCAGCCTTATATGATCAGCCTCTCATTTTGCAAATGAGGGACCCAGGAGATGAAGTCACTTGATAAAAATCATAGGATTACAAATATCAGGTCAATAGAACCCTTAGAGTCATCACCGACCCACTTATTGAACAAGTAAACTGAGACACAGAGAAGTGAAATAAATGCCTTGCCCAAAGTTACACCAGTAAAGCAAGAACACAGTTAAGACCCAGACCCATGTCTGATGTCCTCCTTCTGTTTCTTTGACCCTTATTTTCTAACGGGACAGAAAGCAGCTTTTTTGAGGTGGCAGAATTAAGATCCTATGACTAGAGCCTCAGGTTTTATACTGACGGGCACTGATCCCAGGAGTTGGGAGGAAGCTTAGAGAGCATCAATTGTGGGATATGGCCCAATTGTTCTTACTGTTGAAGCAGGCCAAGTGACTTGGCCCATTGTCATGGGGATTTCTTTTTGAGAATCTGTTGGACTACATGTCAGTTAAGGGCTCTTTCTGATTTCAATTCCTGTGACTCTGTGAACCCAACTTTTAGTGGAACAAAATAAAAATGCTATCACTCTGCACAGAGCGGCAAAACTGTCCTGGCTAACTTCCTGACGGAGTCCTCTGACATCACTGAGTATAACCCAACGCAGGGTGTAAGGTGAGTTCTGAAGGCTTTCCTTTCCACCTGTTTGGGGGAGGGGGCGGGTGTTCGCTAGCACCAGATGCATCATGTCTCCCAAATACATTTGTGTTAGGATCCTGGAATTTGAGAACCCCCAAGTAACTAGCAACAACAAAGGGACAGGGTGTGAGTTTGAGCTGTGGGACTGCGGAGGAGATAGAAAGTAAGTGTTTTTCAGTTTTCTGGGGGGGGAAGGAAGGAGGGAGGGAGAGATGAAGAGAGGGAGGAAGAGAGGGAAAAGTAGGGAGGGAAGGAGAGAGAGAAGCAAAGAGAAAAAGAGAGAATATGTGTTTTTTCCATTCATGTCTGATTCTTTGTGACTCATTTTGGGTATTCTTGGCAGATACTGGAGTGGTTTCCAGCTCATTTCACAGATGGAAACTGAGGCAGCCAGGGTGAAGTGACTTGCCCAGAGTCACCCAGCTAGTGAGGGTCTGAGGCTGGATTTGAACTCAGGATGATGAGTCTTACCGATTCCAAGCCCAGTGCTCTGCCACCTGTACCACCTAATTGCCCTTGGGTCTGTGTGTGTTTAGATAAAATGGCTTTCTCTTAAAGCGGTTTGTGGCCTTAAGCCTGTAAATGTCTCTTCTTGGCCTGGATGGACCAAGGTCAGGCATGTTCACCCCAAACAGACAAGGTCTTTGAAGACACAGCCCTCCCTGGGCAGACCCCCCCTGACCACGCTCTTGTGTCTCTCCGGAGGTTTGAATCATGCTGGCCCGCCCTCATGAAGGATTCTCAGGGGGTGGTGATCATCTTCAATGCCGACATCCCCAGCCATCTGAAGGAGATTGAAATGTGGCATTCCTGCTTCGTGCAGCAGCAGCTGCTGCAGGACAATCAGTGTCTCCTAATTGCACACCACAAGCCGGGCTCTGGAGGGGGCAAGAGCAGCCTGTCCTTGGGTAAGGAGACCAGAAATGTTCATCATAAAGAGAGGCTTAGTTCTTTTTGTGTGTTTTCTCAGTAGTCCTCCCCACTTTTTATGGCAGAGCTTCTCACAGCGCCTTAAAGGTTAAACCCATGAATGTTTGTCTCATTGACTCCCATCTGATGCTTCCAGTTTTGTGGGCTTTGCTTGCTGTCTATTTAAAAATCCATCATTGGAACATAATTGACATAATAAAATAAAATAATGACAAAATTAAATTGACATAAAGACCCCCTCATCCAATCCAGTTATATAGATGAGAAAACTGAGGCTTCGAGAGAGCAACATCATATTGGTAGTCATATTGATAGATAATCCAGAAGTACCCCAAAAAGTTTTTACCACCATCCTCAACATAGATTTAGTACCCCCTGTATGTAATTTTGCAAGGTACTATCTTGTTATACATGCTAGTATATCAGTTTACTTGATGAATTGGACACACTACAAACACAGACATCTACAGAGATAAAACATGAGTGATGAAACCTGAAATTTCACTGGTTTCGGGAAATCCAAGTCAGCAAACTTTCAGAGTTACCTACATTACTGAGAAATCAAGGGTTGCACAGCCTACATATCTAAGAGGCTGGACAGGAGCTCCCATTTTCCTGATGCTCCCCCCTAAAGCACACTGCCTAATAGAGATAAAAGGAGGAAAAAAGATCTCTTAAGATAAAAAACATTTAATTACCAAACTAATGTAATTACATATAACTTTAGGTAAATAAGTCAGTTGACACTCTGGACCGGTTCTATGAAATGAAAATGTGTCTTCAGATTACATTCTGGCTCCAATGTTTGGTTTTTTCAAGATTTTTTCAAGCACATTTAATGAGCTTTTGTTCATTAATTGAAGATAATTAACAGAATTAGGCATTACCTTTCAATCTCCTATCTTCACTGTAGTAAAGTAAAAAATAATGTAAAGAAAAACCCCAGTCAGCCATGTGACTTACATATTACAGAAATGGTACTGTATAATAGTTTGGAAAATTACCATAATTGCTTTTATCCATTGCTCGTTGTCCCAACTTAGTGCAGAGTGGATAAGAGCACTGGGCTTAGAATCAGGAAGACTTATTTCATGAGTTCACATTCAGCCTGAGACACTTACTAGCTGGATGACCCTAGGCAAGACACTTAACTCCATTTGCCTCAGTTTTCTCATTTATAAAATGATTTGGAGAAGGAAATGGTCAGCCACTCCAAGAAAAGCCCAAATGGGGCCATGAAGAGTGGGAACAACCAGCTAAACCACAAAGATTGCTCATTGTAAATTCCCAAACCATCTAATCAAAGTAAACAAAATTGATCAGTAAGCATTTATTATGTATCTATTGTGTATCTGGCACAAAACATGTTTTAAGGGATTTTGGTGGGAGTGGGATCTGTAGTTGGGATGGTCTTTATTATTGCCAGGTGGTACATTGGGGCTGGGGCTGTCTTAAACCAGCCTTAAATGCTATTTCATTAGAATATTAGACAATTCTAGAGACTTGTGTTTTTAAGAGGCACAATTGGTCCTCGGAGTTCTGAATGGATTCAATTTCTATTCACACACATGCACATACTCTCATTGCTTTTCTCCTCCCAACCCACAAGGGTTTGTCCCGTCTTCCCCTTGGCTCCCAAAACAAGCATCCCTGAGTGTGTCAGAGCAGGTTGCTCACTTAGTAGGTGTCAGGGGCACCAACTGCTCTGGTTAGCATTTCAAGCCCTTCACAACCAGTCCCATCCAGACTGCACTTGGGGCGTTCCTTCTGCCATCCCGAGCCTTGGCCCTGGCTGTGCCTCCCGCCTCAAGTGCACCCCCTCCTCAGCTCACCTGCCTTTCCCCCTCCTCCACCATCTCAGGCTAGTTTCTGTCTGTGCCCTTCATATTTAGCCCATCCATGTCTGTCCATGTCCTTCTTATTTAGCCTTTCTGCACCCTTTGTAGTTAGCCCGTCCGTGTCCACTCCTTGAGAGTGCAGACTCCCCCTGAGTGCCAGGCACCTCGCTCAGGGCTGGCGCAAGGTGGATGCTCCGAGGAATGATCGCTGCGCTCCTGTTTCACTTTGCAGCCGCACCTCTAAACAAACTGAAACTTGTCCACTCCAACCTGGAAGAGGAGCCTGAGGAGATCCGCGTGGAATTCATCAAGTACTTGAAAGGTATCGTCAGTTCAGTGTCCGAGAGCAGAGATCGGGAAGAGATGTCAATCATCACCTAACCTGACCACCACTCCTTCGCGTGAGACGACTTGCCGTCATCTTGGGTGCACTTGAAAGCCCCCTTATGCCCAGCCCATGCCCAGGTTTGAAATCTCTCTGAAGGCGCCAAGATCTGCCAAGAGGTGGGGCTTCCTCTGCTAGAAGGCGGTGACTTCCGGATACCGACTGTGAATACCGACCGTTGGTGAATTTGTCCGTTTCCAATATTGTCAGAAACCTGTCAAGTCAGGCTTAGTTTTGTTTGTTTAATTTTTGTTTCTTCCGAAATGTTATTGCTATTGTTCAGTGATCAGTCTGTCCCTCAGGATGGTTGCTGTGGATGTGTAATAATCAAATGTGTTGTCTTCTCAATAATAAGCGTAATGGAATGTTTTTTAATATAGAATTCCATAATGTTATGAACACTCTGCTAAATGATTAGGGGCTTCAAGGCCAGTTATTATAAATAAGAGTTCCATAAACATCGGGGCAGTTTCATCCTTACCAAACTGGTGCACTCCAATAAAAGGGTTTTTATATTTTCATATCACCTAATTTGCTAAAGGATTCATATCCAAAGGTTATAAAGGCATGTGGCTTTCGATTCATTGAGTAAGTAAATTTTCATGTTTTTGAGATGGATTTTTATTTTTCCTACTGCCTTTATAATCATCTTAAATATTGTCATATGTAACTAGTCAGAAATAAACTATCAGTACATGTAGCTTAAAACTATAGCTCAATTCATGCATGTGTACATATAAGTAGACAAATGTACATGTATCTGTCTCATGTATACACACAGACACACACATACATACACATCATAGTGAAAAAAGGAATGATTTTTGCTCTCAGCCTCAGTTTCCTTGTCTGTAAAATTAGGAAAATGCTAATACCTATATTCCAGGGTATTTGTGAGGCTCAAATGTGATAACATGTAACGATCAAATGGGAACATACATAAAACACTTTGCAAAATTTTAAAAGTGTCACATAAATGCTGATTGTTATGGATAAATGTGAATAAATTGAAGTCAGTTAATCAAATATTAAGTACCTTCTATATTCCAGATACGAATTTTATTCTTACAATTAAGATAGAGATGTGGGAAATCTCTTATTTATTAAATCACCAGCTGTTTCAGATCGTTAGTTTCAGACCCACATTGTCTCTATGACAACATCTCCACTGCCTCAGCTTCTACATGTCCAAAAGTGGACTCATCCTCCTCTTCCCCATATTGTCCCTATCCCCTATGTACACTGGGGTGCCATGTTTCATTGCTTATAGCTCTGTGACATCTCCTGTAACTCTTCGCTGCTTCTCCATTCCCTCTGCCACCATCCTAGTTCAGGCCTTCATTGTCCCTGTATTCATTTATTCAAAAAAACCGTATTTGAGTGACTATGCTGAACACCCTCAACCCCAAAGATAAGGTGTATGATCCTTTTCTTCACAGAACTAGACTGTTGGAATAATTTCTTCTCCAGCTCAGTCCATAACATCAGATCATCATGCTGCTTCCAGCTTAATGTTTCTGGAGCCTGCAGGGCTCTTTGTAACTCCTGTTCAGAAGCCTTTAGTACTTCCACATTTTCTATTTCTTAAAGTCCAGATTTCTTGGAATTCAAGGCGACCTTGACGTTTGGCCCTGAAGCTCCTTTTCAGCGTTGCTTCCCACCACTCCTTCAGTTGCCCTATAATCTGAAGCCCCTTCCTGTCTCCACACCTTATTTCCATTTCTACTGCCCAGAATGCCCTTTCTCTAAATCTCCACTGTCCAATCTATTCGTCACTGCCCAGCTCCAATACTTCTACCTTCGTGCAGCCTGCCATGAAATCACTAACGGAACAGGTTGAGCTTCCAAGTATTTGGATTTGTTAAATGATGTGTGGCAATAATCCAACAAAGTTTTCCTCAGTTTAGGGTTGGACCCCAAATAGAGGGGGAGACAAATTTTTATATTTTAAAAAGACCACCTAAAAGGAAACAATACAACACTAGGTAATTTGATTTCTAATTGGAGGGAAGATTAGGGGCTTGAGAGGAGGGGGAGAACAAACCGGTACAGTTCCCTGAAATATCCCATTCCCCCCAAGTGACAGTAGTAGTCAAAGGAAAATGGAAGCAATAACTGATCAGTACTGGACCAGTTTTCAGATAAGTGGTTTTGCTTGAGATATACAATTGTGAGAAAACTTGAGTTACTCTGGATCCAACTGGGTTTCTGATCTGCATAACCTACATCCTTGGGTAAGGGTCTCTTAAGTAATAGGTAGAGGTGGTCCAGCTTTCCAGCCATGGAGGACTAGGCTCAAACAAGGCAATAAGGTTTTCTGCTGATTTCCACAATTGACTTACAAGATGGAGTCAGTGGGGTTCACTTAGTTCCCATTTGCTGTCCCCTTCAATTCCTTCACATGATCCTCAAATAAAAAGGAATCTGCCTTTCTCTGAACACTTAGGATCCTAGATCTGGAGCTAGATGGAAGCCCAGTCCAGAGCTGGGAATGGCCCCAAGGATGCTTAATAGCAGAATCAGGTCGCAGAAGCAGCGTCCAAAGCAGGATTTGAAATTAAACCTTTCCCTGGTTCTCATCTCACTGCAGACACCTTATTGGTGTCCACCCCCCCCCCAGACAGGGAAGGCGGGACTGCAATATTTTTGACTTTCCTTCCCCCAAAATGCTTTACACATGGCGGGCATTCCAAGTATCCCATTTTGTGAAGACTGTGGCCTTCATACTTCCATCATTGCCTCGTTTAAATGAATACAGTCAGCCCATAATTGGGGACACAGCCTAAGCTGTTTATACCAGGTTACCTACCCTCTGCCACCCAACACATTTGGAGTCATTTGATGGGGTTTTTGCCTGAGCCTGCGTACCCTGCGCAGTTCCTACTGAATATCGGGCCTTTAATAGATGTTTGTTGCTTGACTGCTTGATTAAACAATACAATTAAAAAGATGAGGTTCTGGCTACCCCTCAGCCTCTCCCCGCCAAAAAAGAAAACAAAGCAAAAAAAAAAAATGTCCTTTCTGGAATGTATGAATGGAGGAGGAGGAAGGGCGTATTAAGTGCTTGCTTTGTGAGCCCTGTCCAAGTGCTGGGGATGCAGAAAGTCAGACGGTCCCTGCTCCTTTGGGGGGACTGCAGTTGGGGAAAGAGCACCTAAGACGTTTCAGCTCCAGTCAGAGGAAAAGGTCCTTGGCAGATGGTGAGCCACTGCCAAGCCAACGACTTTGGCAGCCAGAGCTTTCCCTTCTGGGTCTGACTTTAGTAGTTGTGGCCGAGGCAACTGTAGGAGTCATTGGTGCTGGCTGAGGGCAAGAAGCCGGGGGCTCTGGGTCCTGGCCTGAATCCACTGAGCTCTGAGAGGGGATGATGGTCAAGGTGAGTGCTGCCTCCTGTCTGTCCCCACCCCAGGTGCCTGGCTACTTCAGCTGCCCCGTGTATGAGGGCTGAAGGGATGATCTCCCTGGGAATTGCTTCCCTGGATAGGGGATGTCAGGGCTGGGCTGGAAGGCCCAGTAGCCCGGCCAGGTCTGCAACTCCCAGAGTTCCCATGCTTATATGTGTCTTGTTGGTACCCTCCAGGGATTCCTCCCCTTGCTAATGGGTCTGGGCTGGGCACAGGAGGCCTGCTGGTTTGGATGGCACTGCTATTCCCCAGGCTCTTGGATTTGGTTCCAGGGCCATCTCCATCAGAAGTTCTGTTAAGGAAATGGTGGTCAAAGTGCTGGATAGCATTATCTTCAGCACTGGTGGATCAAAGAACTAAAGAGAATCCTATTGCATCATCTTCAGCACTGTTTGATTAACGGATGGACCAAAGATCTAAAGAGAATCTCATTTCACGATAAGTTGAGCAGATCCATCCACTTGTAACCGGCCATTTTCTTTTTCATCATGACCCATGGCTTTCCCCAGCTAATCTAGATTTTTCATGATTTGTCACCTCTGACAGCTAATTAGATCTAATTGTTCTTTTTGATTACCATAATTACAGCCAGCATTGTGTAATCATAAGGGAAAATCTTACCCAGATTTTATGGTTGTGTCAATCAACAATGACTATTACTTAAGGAATGGGAACCAAGAATGGAAAAAAAAAATGACCCAAAAGAAAGTCTTTCTGTCTCTTAAGGAGCTGGTCGCCCTGAGTTGAGACAAAGCACGTAGGTATAACCATTGTCCTAGCGACTGCCATAATGCTTACAAGGCTTCCCAGGATATAGGAGCAATGCGCTCTAGAATTTCAGTGAAAAGGCCTGCAGTCTATACTTTTAACATTATATATAGATGGCAAAAAAGTGAGAATACTTACAAAGAAAGAATACAAATTACAAAATAGATTAAATAAGTGCTGAGTCCATTACTCGGTCATCTTATGTCCAACTCTTTCTGACCCCTTTTGGGGTTTTCTTGGCAAAGATATTGGAGTCGTTCGCCACATCCTTCTCTAGCTCCTCATTTTACAGATAAAGAAACTGAGGCACACAGGGTTAAGTTATTCACCTGGGTTCTTCCTGACTCCAGATTCAGTACTCTCATCAGTCACAGAATCATAGGTCGAGAACAAGGAGGAAGCTCAGAGGCCATTGAGTCCAATCTTGTCATTTTTCAGATGAGGAAACTGCAGCCCAGGTTGGGGAAAGGACTTGCCCACAATCACGCAGATCATTTGCATCAGAGGCAGCAACTGAGCTAGAACCCCTGTGTCCAAGACCACTGTTCGTCCCAGGGGGTTCCCTCCAGAGAAGAAGGCTGATTCCTTCCATCAGCAGTTCCTTCCTCCTACTGTTGGTCATCTTGGGTGTTTATAAATTTAAAAAGTATTTATCTTACAATGTTTAATAAAAGCACATCTGTCCATGCTCTCAGTCAGCTTTTATGGTTACTAAACTTTTCATGCTTGCAGAGAAGAAGAAACAGTTTCAAAATGATTAATTCCTATATACGGAGATGTCAACATCATCATAATCTGAGATAGGCTCAATGTGATCAGGAATAGAAACTCTCTTTTTCATTACAGTTGAATAAGGTTGCTGGCTTTTGTTTTCCTGTAGAGCTGTAAAACAGGGGAAAAAATATCCTTAGGAGTCATATCTGCTGGCCAAATTCACCTTCCTGGCCATGAATTGAGAGTTATGCAAACTAGAGTTTATTTCAGTGATTTTTGCTCTTCTAGTGAGATCAGCATTTTGATCCCCATTTTACAAGTCAAATTTAGGCATAAATACACACACACACACACACACACACATATATATATATATATATACATATATATGTATATATTTCATGTAGAAATTTATGTATATGTGTCTATTAATGAACACAGACATATACTCTGAGAGTCTTCCAGTGAGCCCAATGGCAAAGATACTTCTACTTGTCATCTTATATCATCTCAATTACATCAAGTTGCCCTGGACCCAGGAAAAAGGTGAAATGAAGGCTTTCATCTCCACCACTTAGATTGTCAAATTGTAGGCAGTTGGGCCAACTCAATAAATCACCAATGCCCAACACTTTGCCCTGTGCCAAGTAAATACCTGATAAGTGTTTATCAATTAAACCAAATCCTGGTTTTCACGAGAAAATAGGAGCAATCCTATTTATTCTTTTAATATCAAGATTTGTCCACACTTTTCTTACTAGAATAAAAACCTGGGCAGAAAAGACAGGGATGGTTAACTGGGGAAGGAACATGAGCGAGAATATGACAGCTTTCCGAGGGAGAACAAGCTGAAAGCAAATTGGAAGCTATTATTATTGTCCTCATTTACAGATGGGGAAACTGAGGAAAACAAGGGTTAAATGACTTGCCTGAGATCACACAATAATTGTCTGAGACTATATTTAAACTTAGGTCTGCATTAACTCCCAAGTCCATGGGCACCTAGCTGCCCTCAGAGAAGGTGGGATTTGAAAGCAGTCTTAAAGGGAACCAGATTAAGTAATAGGTGATGGGGAGAAGGAAGGGGGGCAGACCTGAATCAGAAAGCTGCTGTAGTAGTTCAGGTGTGAGGTGGGACAAAAGCTTGAAGCCAGGGCTGACCCGAGGAAGGTCCCAACTCATGATTCGAAGAGGAAAATCGGGGGAGATCGGTGTCACAAATGCCCAGGAGAAGGGAGCATCTTCTCCCAGATTTCATCTTCCCAGCTAAGAAGCTAAAAGCCCATTTCTGCATGAAACCCATCCCAGTCTCCTCAACCTTAATGTCTGCCCCTGAGTTTCTCTCCAATGTCTGTGTGGTGTTTGTACACAGTCATTTGTATATTATCTTCCCAAGGAGAAAAAACTATCTCTTCATGCAGCTCTGGCACATAGTAAGTGCTTAATAAATGGTTATTGATCCCACTAGTTTTTATCCTTGTGTAATAAAGCACAACAAACTGCAAATTCTAGATGAATTAGTCATCCCAACCTGAATAAAATTAGCACTAATAAACCACACTTACCACAATTAAATGTATTTGCTGAAACGGGAACATTTCTAGGAGGCAGAGGGGGTAAAGACATGGGTGTTTCATCGAGGACATTCCTAAAAATACACACAGCTGCTGGTTATTGTTTTATTTCTCATCAATCAATTTAAAGAAAAACTACTGAAAATGTACGTGGTTGAAAATAGTAGTTTGCTAGTAAATGTTTAACAACTATCTCTACAGAATTCATGTTTTCTCTGTTATTTTCAATCTAAACAATCAACAAAACAAATCAATTTCTGATATTCACACTTGGCTCATGAGCTGGTTAGAGCTGGCTCCAGCAGAGCCCTGCCTGTTTGAAAATTCAACATCTGAGTGACTTTTTTTTCCTTTTTTCTTCTTTTTTCTTTTTCTTTTTAAAATTTTTTTTCTGAGTGACTTTTAAATTTTCCCTATTAAATCCTGAATATCTTTCAGAACTAAACCTTCCAAGTATAATTTCAATAGCCATCTTACATAGAAAGTGATGAGATAATGGCTGAATTTATAGTTCCAGCTCTAAATCTATGTCCTCCTTTCTGCAACTATGAAACCTTAGAAAACACTGATATAAAGATCTCCATCTCCAAAAGTTCCAGCATCCCCTTCCTGCTCAAAATGACTTTCATCAGAAAAGACCAAAAACATAGGCCTGCTTTTGTGTAGTAGATAGGTTCCTTGACAAATTGGCTCTAATAACTTTCTATATACAGAATCCTACTTTCCCATTTATTTTTATTCTAGAATTGGTATAGGTTTCTCTGCATAAAATGATTGATTCAAAACATTATAAAAACTATAGTTTTATGGCTTTTTAAAGTCAGAAAGGGAAAAAATAATTCTCTTCATAAAATATTAATCAACATTCACCAAATATGAATGGAAAAATATATTCTTGTTATAAACAATAGTTTGAAGATTGATAATACCAGCATAGATATATAGCCTAAATCTGAAGTATAAGGGAAAATAGAGATACATATTTAGAGTCTTAATCAAAATTAATTAGAGACTATCTTGTAAAATTTTTAAATCAAATAAATGTGAGCACAAGTGCAGCATGTTTCTAGTGCCCTTTTCCTCTAGCTGGACAATTAACTTAGTTTATAAGGAGAATGACTATTTATGCTAATGAAGAGAGATACAAAGAGGCTGAATTCATAGCCTTGGCTTGAGCAGCTAGGCAAGTCACTTCTATTTGCCTCAGTTTCCTAAGTTGTAAAATGGGGATAGTGATACCTACCTCATAGGATTGTTGTGAATCTCAAATGAGATAATATCTGCCAAGTGCCTGGTACATAGTAGATGTTTAATAAGCTCTTGGTCCCTTTCCCCTTCAAATACTTTTGTGACCTTTGATAAATTATTTAATTTCTTTGTTCTTTTCTCCTCTATTCAATGAGGAGGTTAGACTAGATGGTCTCTCTATTAACTAAATGACCAATTTTCTCACTATGATTCTAAACACCAAAGGCTATATTCTTAGTTATTGTTTAATCATTTCAGTCATGTCTGACTCTCCATGACCCCACTTGGGATTTTCTTGGCAAAGACACTGGAGAGGTTTGTCATTTTCTTCTTCAGCTTATTTTACAGATGGGGAAATTGAGGCAAATGGGGTTAAGTGACTTGCACATGGTCACATAGCTAGTAAGTGAGGAAGATGAGGCTTCCTGACTTTGCACTATGGTACCACCTTGCCACCCTAAGGGCTGCATTGAGAGAAGGCAAACAATTTTTAAGATGCAAAAGCAAAAGAGACCAAATATAGTATAACAATCATTAATATAAAGGCTCTATGGGTAAAGGGGGGGAAAGTAAACAATCCCTAACACTCAAAAGCATAGAGTTTTAGCATCTACTTTAGAAAAAACCTTACTCGTATGTTTGTTCATCTTTTTGATTATACTTCAAAGCGGTAGAGATTTCCCAGTTCTTGCCTAAAAAAAAAAAAAAAGATTATTTATTTATAGAGAAAAACAGACAATTATTTTGGGATTAATGAAATTCTTAAAAATAAAGATGGAAAGGTTTAAGAAGATCAGGAAGGTCCAAGATTCTAAGTTGCAGGTGCTGAGATAGGCTGTCTCTTCTCTGGAGTCAGAAAAATTAAACTTTGTGAGCTTAAATCTGACCTCAGATACTTCATAGCTGTGTGACTCTAGTCAGGTCACTTACCCTCATCCTGCCTTCATTTCCTCATCTATAAAATAGGGATAATAATAACACACCTAGCTCCTTTTTGCAGGCCTTCAAGCTCAAGTCCAACCTTTAATGTTAAATAAATCTTTAGCTCAGATTAGAAAGCATTTCCTTATTCTGAGTTTGGATTTTTAATCTATATCCATTAATTTTAGTGCTGCCCACTGGGACCAAACTGTATGTCTCTTTTATGTTAGCTATTAAATTAACTGAAGGAAGTTATGTTCCTGCTAAGACTTCTACTTCTCCAATCTGGTTCCTAAATTTTCTTCCTCTTATTATGAAATCATAAAAGAAGAACTTTTGCACCGGGGGCATGTACCATGTTATACTTTGGTTGAATGGCACAAAGAACACCCTCAGCTGAGCTGGGAAGAAAGGATAAAATAATTTCTTTGTAGAGAGAACCTGGGATACCAATGTGAGGTCACTTATGGGAAGGGGATTTAGGGAAAGGGGAAAGAACAAGGCAGGCTGGGCCTCCATCTTGCAGCTGCCCATTTTAAATCCGTTCACTCTTGTCAACTAGATACTTAAAGCAGTTGTTTCTGTGGAAGGATTGCAATCAGCATCATTGCCTTCTAAATTAATTATCTTTTAAAATTTGCATGAAGGGCCCAAAACTCACTCATGCTACTCTAGTTTACTATTCTCCATAAGTGCATGTTTTTACCTATCATTTTTCCTTTGAATAAGGTATACCTTATACCATCATGGGTCCCATCCCATCAAAGCTTAGTAATACCTATGCAATCAAATTTGTCTTCTTGCATTAGAATCTCTAATTCATTTTGTTTGTTATCTGCATTTTGCCAATTTGAAAATGTACAATAAATAAATCAATCATTATTCAAATTGTTATTTAAATCAAATATTTCGTAGAAATCTCTCAAAGGTAAAAATAAACCAAATAAATCACAAGATATAAAAATCCACTTAAAGATAATCTGAAATGAATCATGTTTTCCTATATGGAACCATGAAGGCAGAAATTTATGCAATACCCAAACAGCCAGATTTACAAACTACTCAATTCCTTTTTTAAGACTTGTTTTTATGTCACAGATGCTTCTAGATAATATTCTTCTAGTGCAATTATTTTTTTAAACAAAGAAGAACGTAGCCTAACCAGCTCACACACTGGCCATATATAGACAACATATGGTATTTCACACCCATAGTCTCCCACTTCTCATTTTCTCTTTTGATCCAAATTACTTAAAATCTGATTGTTCTTTTCCTAATTTACATCATCAAGATCTTTGCTTGCTTTACACCATATCAGTTTATATGAATCTTTTCATGCTTTTGGCACCTCTTCATATTTATCTAAACCACTGAATCCAATCAATAAACAGGCTCAAAATGGAGAACAAAGCAATCAGGATGACAAAGGATGTTTTTATTTTTTATTTTTGATTAATTGGTTTGACTTTATGCAGCCTTAGCTGGCCCTCATGCTACTGAGAGAAATTAATATACTATTAATAAGTGATTGTTAATTTGTGATCTACTCATTTCCCCCTTTTCTTTCTGTTAAAACCCATTTCCAGAAAAGGTCAATCAGCTTCTGAAGGGAATGGCTGAGTGATGAGATTTGCTCCTAGACCTCAAGGCTAGTTAATTGAACAGGACCCCACTCAACCAGGAGACCAGATTTCTGTTCAGAGTATATATAGAATCCAGTCTGGGTAAGTCTTTGCCCGGGGTAGGGGGAGAACTCCTTGTTCTCCATTAGAATTCAGGACAACCCAATCCCTGAAGGTCCAGATGAAGATGGCTTTGGTTGCCCAGATACAGACTGCTGAGTTTCATGATCAAGCCACATCCTCAGCAGGAGGAATTGAAGACTTTGAGCCCGCTTCCTCATTCAATGTCCACCAATCAGGGTTGGTTTTCACTTCTCAGGGGAGCTCCCTTTCGGAAGGAATTTAGGGTAATTCAGGCTTTCCCTTGGCATCTTTGGTTGCCAAGAGAAACCACTGATCATCATTATTTATTTATTGTCAGTTAGCCTCATTAATAAATTGACTATTAATTTTCCAGAACCTCTGTCTCCCTAGGTTTTAACTTGTCTCACTATGGACTCAAAAGTATTATTAATGTAACATTAAAAGTGTTTAAAATTACCATAAAAGTCAGTCCCAAAGTTAAGATCCATCACTCTTCATGGAGCTGTTATTCCTCCAATAGAAAGCAAATTCTCACTCCTACCCACATCCCACCAGTTGGACCATTAATTACCTTTTCTAAGCAGTCTCTTACAGATACAGTACATTACTAGGGCAAGCGCTCCTGAAACAAGGATTATTATTCCAGCCAAGAGGATCCAGAAATTCTCCAGCCACCAGTTCATCATAACACAAACCTGAGGGGGGAAAAAAAAAAGATGAGGTTAGAAGATGTACTGGGATTGAGAAGAGAAAAAAGGAGGAAAGTAATTACCTTGTGTCTTGTTCTTCATTGAGTTGTTAACTGGAGCCTAACCAAAGGGTGATTTCCTTTTCCCTTTGCAACCTGGTCCCAACCTGTATTTTCAGCCTAATTCTACCTTACTGCCCCCTTTTGCATTCATGATCAACCAACCTGAACTTCTCACTATTTCTCTCACAAAATTCTCCCCTCCTCAGCTTTCCCCCAGGCCTAGAATACCTGCCCCCCTCCTTTCCATCTTATAGAATTCTATTCCTCAAGATATAGCTCCAACTTAGAGCTTTTGCTCATCCCCCAACTGCTAATCTCTTTCCTCCCTAACTACATTAGGCTTATTTGCATTTATTCTCTGTATATTATAAGGGTGGGGTTGATTGATTTATTCAATCATGTTAACCCTTTCCCACTTTAAGTCAATGATATGATTGATCAATCTCAAGCGCTGACTTTAGCCTAAATGAGAAAAGTCTTTGGAACTGGAGACTCTTGCAAGAAATCATAATTAAATAAGCTGAGGAAAAGTTGTTATGATCCATTTTTATTTAATTTAATGTTTTTTTAAAACATGAGGGAGGAGTTTTCATAGCAAAAACTAAGTAAAAATGAACTTAAATACTTAAATGTCCCTTCTAAAGAGATTTGTGTTTTAATGACAATCAAATCTTTATACTAAAGAATGGCTGGATTTCAGGCCCTCCTTGGCTGTTAAAAAAAAGGGTGTGAGGGGCAGCTAGGTGGCGCAGTGGTTAGAGCACCAGCCCTGAAGTCAGGAGGACCTGAGTTCAAATCTGGTCTCAGACACGTAACAGCTGTGTGACCCTGGGCAAGTCACTTAACCCCAATTGCCTCAGCAAAAAGAAAAAAAAAAGGGTGTGAGGAGCAGTGAGTCTTTCCATGTGCCCCCTAAAATTATGCCCCAGGAGATCAACCAACAACTTGACCACTGGTTAAATTCAGAAATAACTCTGGTACAGAAAAGGAAGATAAAGCTATTTCTAAATCAAGTTATGCTTGAGTAAAGACCTACAACTAGCACATCCTGTCTGAATAAACAGAATTTCACCATTTCTAACCATTGATCCTTAAGAAAATAGTTTTGTTGATTTTGTTTTCATATCACCTAGATTTCCCTTCTTATCC
Organism: Myrmecobius fasciatus; assembly: GCA_023553655.1. NCBI lineage: Eukaryota > Metazoa > Chordata > Mammalia > Dasyuromorphia > Myrmecobiidae > Myrmecobius > Myrmecobius fasciatus. The sequence continues at coordinate 191,545 of JAJPUD010004354.1, forward strand.
TTCCCTGTTTCAGAAAGGTATACTTTATACAAAGCAACTCAAAAGGGGAAAAAACGAAGAGAAAAAAATAAGCAAAATTGATGATTATAGGCATTATATTCCATGTTCCACACTTGTGGACCCCAGTCTCTGCAAAAGAGTAGATGGAGGAATCTTCTCATCTCTCCTATCTGGGGCCATGTTTGTCCTAGATTACGATGCCCCATTCTGGTGTGGTTTGTTTTTGTTTTTGTTTTTTGTGGGTTCTTTTTTTAACTACTGTTCTACCCATTTACATTGCTTTAGTCATTAAGTTTAATGTTCCTGGCTCTGTCCATTTCACTTTGCATCGGTTCTAGGACTGGAATCAAGAAGACTGATTTCAAATCCAGCCTCAGACACAAAATAGCTGAGTGATCCTGGACAAGTCATTTTACATTTGTCTGCCTCTGATGCTTCAACTGTAAAGTGGAGGTAATAAAAGCAACCGAGGATCAAATAAGACAAGAATTCTAAAGCATTTATGTTAGAATGAGCACTCTTCAAGCAGGGATGCTACCCTTTGTTGAAATAGCACACTGACCAGTGGAAAGTGCACTGACTTGTTCCTCCCTTCGATGCTTATCTGTGATCTTCAACACATTTATGTCTCAGTTTCCTTTTTAAAATAGGGAGCATATATCAGATTGCTAGAAGAAGAGAGATAACTACTTTTTTTTCCTTTTCGTCTTTTTTTATCTCTAAGAGCTAGTTGTCAGAGGGAGCTGCCTTCTTTGATCTTATCAGTGTTATCAAAGGGGATTGCCCACTTTGATTTTTGTCAAATTATTTGTCATCCATTTTCCCATTTTTTTTTCCTTTCACATTGTCTCTCCTCATTAGTCCCAAGAAACTCTTGTTAAAATGTTTATGTATGGTCTAAAAGAAATGACCAAATTACCATTCTTTTTAATAATCTGTTGGCCTTGTTAATAAAATGATTAAATTATTCAAATAGAATAAAACAGACGGAAGGTAGATGGTCCCTTCTGATTCTAGATAGCGCTGGGTCTAGAATTCCAAAATTCAAATCTGACCACAGATAACTGTGTGACCCTTGGCAAGTCACCTTACTCTGTCTGCCTCAGTTTTCTCATCTGTAAAATGAGCTGGAGAAGGAAATGGCAAACCATTCCAGTATCTCTGCCAAGAAAACCCCAAATAGAGTCATGAGGAGTTGGGTGTGACTAACAAGAAGTCACTAGCCTCCCTGGACCTCAGTTTCCAAAAAAAGAGGAAGTTGGACTAGATGGTCTCTTAAGTCCCTTCTAGACTTTGGAACCTCACATTGATGCTGTCTTTTGGGCAGCCTTGGAGCCAGTTTTACTTTTCAAAACTTCTGCTCCAAATAAGTATTTCGGGATCAGGAGCATAAAGGTTTTCTAGTCCTACTTGCTCATTTTACAGAAGAGGAAACTGAGATCCAGGAAAGGAAAGGGACTTGCCCAGCAGCGGGATTTGAACCCAGGGACTCCACTCCAGAGTCCGAGCTCTTTCCATGTCTTCTTGTCATTCGGTTATTTTTCAGTCATGTCGGATCTTCGTGACCCCATTTGGGGTTTCCTTGGCAAAGGCACTGAAGTAGTTGGCCATATCCTTCTCCAGCTCATTTTACAGATGAGACAAACAGGGTTAAAGGACTTATCTGTGGTCCCCCAGCTGGGAAGTGTCTGAGGCCGGATTTGAACTCAAGGATGGATTCTAGGTCCAGCACACTGTGCACTTTGGTGCCCATAATAGCCTTTGCATAGCCCATGTTGCCATGACATTATCATGGATTCAAGACTTGGGGAATGGCTCATGCTGGCCAGGGAGACGTCCTAGAATCCACAGCAAGCTGGACCACACCATTTTCCCATCTTTTTCTGCACCCAAGGTTTTCTTTCCATCACTCATCATGGGTAGGGTCTTTTGCAGCTGAGCTGACCTTGTTAGACAATCAGGAGCTTCCTATCTGAGAAGAGACAGAGCTCGGACTTCTGAGTCTCCCAAACAGAAACCACCTATTTCTCCTCCCCCCCTCCACTTGGCAACCCACATTTTCACTTCCCTAAAAAGGTATTCTGAGAAGCTGGGCTACCATGAAAATCCCATCACACGGCATCTTTACATTGTCAGGGCGGGGAGTGGTAGAGGAAATTCCTCAGATCCTGACACCTCTCCAAATGGGAGGACCACGTGAAGCTATAACATCACAGCCACTGAATTATGGAGCTTGGAGATGATGGAGTCTAGGGTGGTCCAGTGGATAGTGCACAGGCATCAGGGCAGTGCCTCTGATTATTACTGGCTGAGTGACCTTAACTAAGAACTTTCCCATTGGTTTCCTTATCAGTAAAAATAGGGGTTTGGAGTCCCATCAAACTCAAAACTTTTTGACTTGTCTTTTCTAGTTGTTAATTGTGTGACTATGGGAAGTCACAACTTCCCACATTGATTTTCTCATCTGTAAAAAGAAAAATCAGCTCCAGATCTTTTCTAGTTGCTAATAGTGTGACCGAGGGAAGCCAATTAACTTCTTAGCATTGATTTTCTCACCTATTAAAAAAAAATCAGTTCCAAATGAGACCTAAGTTCAAATTCTTTTTTGTTATTTCCTATATATGTGACCATAGGCTCATTACCTCTCTGACCCAGAGTAAATGGGCTTTGAGGTTAAACCCCAAAACATCCCTTTCTGTAAAGCCCCCCACACGCATCAGTACTGGCTCTGTACCAATGGAACCTTCTGACAAATCACCTAAATGCCTCAATGCCCTTCTGTAAAAAAGGGACAGCGACCCTTTTCTCTGATTCACCCCCATGATTGTGACATCAAAGGAAGACCAGATTGGGGCAGATTAATGTGGATCCAGAAAGGTGGTCACTTAGCTTTGAAGAATGGGGGCTACTGAAGTCAGGAAGACCTGAGTTCAAATCTGGTCTCAGACACTTAACATTCCCTAGCTGTGTGACCCTAGGCAAGTCACTTAACCTCAATTGCCTCACCAAAAAGGAAAAAAAAAGAATGGGGGCTAGAAGCTAACTGCCCAAAGAGTCAGACCCAGGAGCCCAGCAGAGCCACCCACAAAGCTGGACCCAAAGGGAACAACTGCCTGAAGACTTTCTAACCAGAGAAAGGACTTCCAGGGCCTGTAGATCCAAGAGTTGGAAGCTGTCTTGGATTCATCTGTATCCTACAGGAAAGCAGCGTAACCGTTGTACCCCGAGCTCGTTGGTTAATGGGGACTGTTTGGGCTTTTTACCAGGCTCATCTAAGTAAATGCCTTTGCTAAGATCTAATTATGAAAGTTCACATCCATCAGCTGGTCTGGTCTTAACTCCACAAACATCACGCCTTCTCTGGCGTACCCCCATCCCGGTCTCCTTTTGTGAATTGTCTCCCCTAGTTGTTTGCCCATTCTCAAAGAGGACCATGGCATCGGGAAGGGGATGCCATAAATGCACCTGAATTGGATTTAAGCTGGGGAGGGCTGGGCAAGGTCACCGGCCTCACTTTCCCCTCCAGAGCCATCTGGGTCCAGTGGCCAGATATGGGTCAGAACACCTGGAGATGACCCTAGAATGTAGAGTCCTTGAGGGGGGCAATGTATTTTGCATATTTGCATCCCCAGCACTGTGTCTAGTACATAGTAGGTGCTTAATAAATGTTTATTGATTACTAGTTTAATCTTAATGCAAGAGTATCAAGAATGAATGTATGGGGGCAGCTGGGTGGTGCAGTGGATAGAGCACCAGCCCTGAAGTCAGGAGGACCTGAGTTCAAATCTGGTCTCAGACACTTAACACTTACTAGCTGTGTGACCCTGGGCAAGTCACTTGACCCCAATTGCCTCAGGGAAAAAAATGCATGTACAGGGCCTTCTCTTAGAATTTGTTAGAACAATAACTGTCTTTTGCCAATACAACTGATGAAATCAAGTAAATTGGAAGAGTAAGTGAGAAGTGAGAAGAGGTTGGAACAGCTAAGTGCCTTAGTACATAGAGAGCTAACCTGAAGTTAAGAAGACCTGAGTTCTACACTAGCTATAGATACTTAATCGTGTGATTCTGTGCAAGTAATTTAATCTCTGCCTCAGTTTTCTCAACTGTGATATGGGAATAATACTAATAATTCCTCCCTTTCAGGGTTATTGTGAGAATTAAATGAGATAATATTTGTACAGTGCCTGGCACATAGTAAAATACTAGTAATCATCATTATTATTATTTTACTGTGGTTACTTTGTCCTGTGACAGATTTGCATTCTCTATGTACCTGCAATGACACCCTGGAGAGATTTTTCTTTTAGTACTTCCTTGGGTAGTGCAATGGATAGAATGCCAAGTTTGGAGTAAGGAAGGCTCATCTTCCTGAGTTCCAATCTGGTTGTGTGGTCCTGGGCAAGTCACCTAACCCTGTTTGCCTCTATTTCCTCACCTGTAAAATGAGCTGGACAAGGAAATGGCCAATCACTTCAGTATCTTTGCAAGGAAATCCCAAATGAGGTCATGAAGAGTTGGACACAACTGGAAAATGAACAACAACAGATTTTCCTTTTGGAAGCTGTGATTTTTCAGGGAATTAGAATTTCTTTTTTGTCTTTTTAGAGTGCCATAAAGCAGTCCTTTTATCTTTGCAAGTCTGACAAGATTCTTGGAGATAACTTTTTGTGGTTGAATGCATAACTACTGATATATGCTAGGGTTTAGCCAACTGGACTATTTGCTCTTCCCAATACATGACCTTCCATCTGTCCACAATGTCTAGAATGTTCTTCTTCCTTACATCCATCTCTTGGAAACCCTAATTCCCTTCAAAGTTCTGCTTAAGTTATACTTCCTTTTTTTTGCAAGGCAATTGGGACCAAGTGACTTGCCCAGGGTCACATAGCTAGTAAATGTTAAGTATCTGAGAATAGATTTGAACTCAGGTCCTACTGATTACAGGGTCAATGCTCTATCCATAAAATACATTAAAATGACTCGTATTTTAATTAAAATTAAAAATACATAATAATGACTCGTATTTGTTGCAGTTATTATTTATGTCTGACTCTTTATGACCCCTATTTGGGGTTTTCTTGACAAAAAATATAGGAGTGGTTTGCTATTTCTTCAGTTTAAGGAAACTGAGGCAAACAGGGTAGAGTCTTGGCTAGAGTCACACAGTTAGTAAGTGTCTGAGACCAGACTTAAATTCAGGTTTTCCTGATTCTAGGCCTGGTGTTCTACCCACATATCAAAAATAGAGCTATTAAAATATAATAATTACTCATATATTTTATAAAATACATTCTTCACTTGAGGCAGGCAGCACAAGTATTGGTAGTTTTATTCCAGTTTAGTGGATGAGAATATCAAGGTTTAGAGATCAAGTAACCCTCCCAGTAAATTCAGTGCTGGATAATCTAATTATACCTCTCTTCTCCCTGATAAATCCAACTCTTTTCTCTTTAGTCTTCTCCCTTCCTTCTGATGATAAAAATGGCTGCTGATGAGGCAGGAAAGTACATCTTTCAAGGAGCTGCAAATCCAAAACTTTTCTGGGAATAGGAGATACATTCAAAAGACTTAATTCCAGGAATTTTAGAATACCCATCTCAGTTCTCTATCAGTGAGTCAAAAGAACAAGTAAGCTTTCTCAATTCTACTATTCTACATGGTTTTAGTCTTGAAGTCTTCCAACAAGGGGAAATGTAGTCAGCACCCCTGAAATACTCCCAGAGAAGGAACTCGGAAACACTTTGGCAAACAGTTGGAACCAAGATTTTCCTCCACTGTCACCTTCAGATTTCATGCTAATATTAATAAGACATACCAGACACTTAGGCCACGATACATGGGCAATGTCTCTATATTGGGGAAGCACAATTAGCAAATTTATAGATTAGGGCTCTTATCTTCACTTTGTCAAACTTAACCATGTGTTTAAGATACTTTGCTGGATTAAATGCATAGAATAAATGAAAATGTATTTGAATTTTTCACAAATAAATTTGAATTTCACATTTTTGTATCTTCAAGCAGAGACCTAGAAATAATCATTATTTTTCCATGCTATTACCTATAATCGAAGTTTGGATCACTTTTCAGCAAAAAGTGGCTTTGAAGGAGCTGCTTCCTTTCCCTGAGGGTCTCTGTTTTCCCCTTGAAGGAATGGGGTAGTTAGAGAAGATATACAAAGTCTCTTCTAGCCTTCTCAGTCTATGACCAAGATTTAAGACAAATCCCCATTCATGGATTTTCTTTTTTTGTTATTCTGTGATCCATGGAGGCAGCTAGGTGGTGCTGCAGTGGATAGAGTGTCGGGTTTGGCGTCAGGAAGCTTCATATTCCTGAATTCAAATCCAGGTTCAATCACTTACTTGCTGTGTGACCTTGGGCAAGTCACTCCACTCTGCCTCAGTTTCCTCATCTGGAAAGTGAGCTGGAGAAGGAAATGGCAAACCATTCCAGCATCTTTGCCAAGAAAACCCCAAATAGGGTCAGGAAGAGTCTTACATGACTGAACAACAAGCTCCATACATTAGCTAGCATTTCATCCTTAGATACTTATCCATCTAAAAAATAAAGTTTAAGGCTTACCTCTCTTTGCTGACGCTCTCTCAGTTGGCTTTTCTTATTTGATCAAGTAGTGAGCCTCAATGAATAGACCCAGGGGAACACTTAATCACTAGGTTGATAGGAAGTGTCCCCTTGACTGGAGACTTAAGAGACTTTTGAAACAACCCCTGATATTACTTCCCTTTCTGACCAGCTTGTCAGAGGAGGTGCAATTACTAAGTGGCTGGAATTGGCTAAAGAGAAAGAGAGGGACAAGAAGGTGGCTTCCCCTTTCTGGAGGATCACAACTTTGATTGTAGTTACTGATTTCCATGACTCATTGCTCACCCATATCTGAGTTTAAATGATTGTAAACTTTCCCAGGAAGGACACATTGAAAAACTTATTTTTCATCTGTGTCTCCTTTATACCCTGGCACTGGCCTTGGATATAATATTCATCTTCATTGAATTGAATCAAACGAACTTCAAATTTAGAACCTCCCTGCTACAATAAAGTTCTTTGGCAAAACAGAGTCTTCTCTCTTCTATTCTTGAAAGAAAAATCACTTATACTTTGTATATAATTAGATAATGAAATGTGTATTGCTTCCCTTAATAGAATGTAAGTTTCTTGAAGTCAGGGTCTATATAATTTTCCTTATGTATTTCCATTCCTTGGCACATAATAGGAACTTAATGAATGCTTGTTGATGGAGAATTTAGAAGTCTAGATCCAGAGCTAAAAGAACCTCAGAAGCTTTTTTCTTTTCTTTTCTTTTCATCTTAACAAATGAAGATGTTCACATAAATACCAATTGTTAAACCTACTATACCACATAATTATTTATTTTCAACAGAGAAAGGGAACCTTGAAAAACCCAAGACTTCCACAAAGGTTAAAACTCCCCAGTATTTGAAAAACCAGGAGGAGAAAGTGTGATGAACTTAGTCCTCACTGTTATTTACTACTTGTGTGGTCTTTAAAACTTAAAATTCATCAAGACTTTTGGGACACCCTGTATAGCAGGGATCACTCATCTAGATTTGAAGAGAACTTTAGAGGTCATCAGGTATGACTCTCCTTATTTTGAAGATAAGAACACTGAAGGTCATGCTGCTTCTAACTGTCAGAGGAAGAATTTGAACCCAGATCTGTAATTCCGAATCTAATACTTTGAGATTATGCCACATTGATACAGATGGTGAATACTGGTTTCCCTTTCCAGGGTGAGAAGGAATGAGGTGTCTCTGAAAAGTCACACATTGCATCTCCTTTCTCTTTAGCAAATATACTTGATAATTGGAATGAAGCCCTCACCTAATGCTAATCTATCTGCTGGAAGCTTGGAGGCCAGATCAGTAAGGAAGAAAAATAAGGAAAATCCAGGGATTTTAAGAGAGCAGGATATTCACTGTAGAGCTAAATGGTTGTGGCTAAAGGTAAAGAAAAGCCCAGATGCACTTTCCTTTCCCAGCACTGAACCCTGTGGTCCACTTTGTCAAAGTACCCCAACTAATCTCAATGGGCCTTTTCACCTTCTGTTCCTTGACTTTGTATATTGAAACCAGTATGGACTAGGAGGTTAAATAATCCCAGAGATTTTTGCCAGTATGGACTAGGACATTAAATAGTCCCAGAGATTTTTTTATTAATAGCTTTTTTACTTTTCCAAATATATGCCAAGTTTTCAACACTCACCTCTGCAAAATTTTGAGTTCCAAATTTTTCTCCCTCCCTCGTCTCCTACCCTCTCTATTAGACAGCAAGCAATCCACTATAGGCTAAACACATGCAATTCTCCTAAACATAAATCCCAGAGATTCTAACCTAGGGTTCATCCCATTAAAAGGTGTTCCCACCTAATTTGTGTATAGCAGTACACAGCGCTTCATAGATATACAGCTGTTGAGGACAGTACACACTTCTCTCAAGCATGGCAATCCCTCACATCCTGAGGTTCGTCAACCTGAGATGGGTGTTGGCTGGAAGAAATGTCCTGAGTCACCTAGAAATGGGGGCCACCAACCTAAAAATCCCAGAAGGAAATATATCCACTTGAAAAACTACATATTAACATTATGTTCTGGTGTATTTTTATTGATCTTGTTAAGTATTTCCCAATTGCATTTTAATCTGCTGGCAGCACTGGGTGTTTGACACCTTGGGTATAGATTATGACAATTATAATGGACTAGAAACTACATTCAAAGACCCCATTTTTATAGTTTACCACCTGTGTGACTCTGCTCAAGGGTGAACCTCCCTGGGTCTGTTTCCTCATCAGTAAATGAGGAGAATTCCAACTCTAAACCTATGATTCTATAGGTGGATGGTAAATGTGAAAATGTGAAAAGATTCTGAGCTTATGATTTCACTGGTATATGGAAACTCTCAAGTGAGAAAAAATCCTCCATCAATGCATGTTGGTACCTTCTAATCTTCAAAGGATGCTTAGAAAATTTGGAGGTTAAGTGCTTTGCCCAGGTTCACATAGCCAGTATGTCTCAAAACTGGGATTTGAACCCAAGACTTTGGGGCTTTGAGGAAGCTTGCTTAACACTATTCCCGCCTGTTTCTCTGGGCCTCAGTTTCCTCATCTGTAAAATGCTTAGATTGAATAGCTTCTACAATCCTTTCTAGCTCTAAAGCTCTTATAAATTTCCCCAAAGGTTCCTTTATTTGATCTCCTCTGACCTGTGGCTATAGTGATTTAAGATGTAATCATAAGTCAATAGCTTTTACAAAACATGTAGAGCTAGGATAAGTTTTGGGGGATTCATCAGTTTCTTACTTTTCTGGTTCATTTCCCCCACCCAGATAATCTGGGAACTTCCTGTTTGATGGTACTGTAGGGTGTTGTCCAAATCTCCCCTTTCAAAGCACATGATTCACAAGGTTCAGAGGCAATGTAGGTTTATTTATAGGTCAAAATACATAAATAAGACTCATATGAAAAC
>JAJPUD010004355.1:9640-72534 GCA_023553655.1 Myrmecobius fasciatus
TCAAATTTATTGGCATAAAGTTGGGCAAAGAAACTCCTAATTATTACTCTAATTTCCTCTTCATTGGAGGAAAGTTCTCCCTTATCATTTTTGAGACTAATAATTTGATTTTCCTCTTTTCTTTTTCTAATCAAATTAACTAAAGGCTTATCTATTTTGTTGGTTTTTTCATAAAACCAACTCTTACTTTTATTTATTAATTCAATAGTTTTCTTATTTTCAATTTTATTGATCTCCCCTTTAATTTTCAGAATTTCCAATTTGGTATTTAGTTGAGGGTTTTTAATTTGGTCTTTTTCTAGCTTTTTTAATTGTAAGCCCAGTTCATTAATCTTCTCCTTCTCTGTTTTACACAAGTAAGCATCTAGAGATATAAAATTACCCCTTATAACCGCTTTAGCCGAGTCCCACAAATTTTGGTATGTTGTCTCATTGTTGTCATTCTCCTGGATAAAATTTTCGATTGTGTCTGTAATTTGCTCTTTCACCCATTCATTCTTCAGGATTAGATTATTTAATTTCCAAATAACTTGTGGTCTATTTTCTCCTGGCCTTATATTACATGTGAGTTTTATTGCATCATGATCTGAGAAGGATGCATTTACTATTTCTGCTTTTTTGCATTTGATTTTGAGGTTTTTATGCCCTAACACATGATCAATTTTTGTATAAGTTCCATGAACCCCTGAGAAAAAAGTATACTCCCTTCTATCACCATTCAATTTCCTCCAGAGATCTATCATACCTAACTTTTCTAGCCTTTTGTTAACCTCCCTAACTTCTTTCTTATTTATTTTGGAATTTGATTTATCTAATTCTGAGAGAGCAAGGTTGAGATCTCCCACTAGTATAGTATTACTGTCTATTTCTCCTTGCATCTCTCTTAACTTCTCCTCTAGGAATTTGGATGCTATACCACTTGGTGCATATATGTTAAGTATTGATACTGCTTCATTGTCTATGGAACCCTTTAGTAAAATGTAGTTTCCTTCCTTATCTCTTTTAATTAGATCTATTTTTGTTTTTACTTGATCCGAGATATGGATTGCTACCCCTGCCTTTCTTTGTTCACCTGAAGCATAGAAGATTCTGCTCCAGCCCTTTACCTTCACTCTGTATGTATCTCTATGTTTTAGATGTGTTTCTTGTAAACAACATATTGTAGGATTCTGGCTTTTAATCCAGTCTGCTACCCGCTTCCGTTTTATGGGAGAGTTCATCCCATTCACATTCACAGTTAAAATAACTATATTTGTATTCCCTGCCATCTTATTTACCCAGAGTTATGATTTTCTCTTCCCTTTCCCCTCTCTCCCTTCCCCCTCCCCAGTACTTTGCTCTTGATGACCACCTCCCACCAATAATCCTCCTCCCTTTAGAGTCCCTCCCTCCCCTTTATACCTTTCCCCTAATCCTTCTATTAGTTTATCCCTTTCCTTTTCTCCCCTCCCTCCTACCTTCCCACAAGGAGGGTCAGTGCTTTCTTTGAAGCCAAATGTGTCTGATATACTCTCTTAGAGTCCAATCTAATGAGAGTAAAGTTTACACAATACTCATCACCCTCCCTTCTTTCCCTCAATTATATTAGATCTTCTATGTCTCTTTATGAGATTTTGCCTTATTTTACCTCCTTTATTTTTACTTTATTTTGCCTCCTTTTCCCCCCTCCCCCCTTTTTCTTTTTCAGTATGGTATCCCTTCCACCTCTAATTTCTTTTCCATTATTATCAAAGAAAAATCAAATTATACTGCCATTCTTTAAAGGATACCTATAGTAGGAATATAGTTCTCAAGAGTTTTCCTTTTTACCTTTTTATGTTTCTCTTGAGTTCTCTATTTGGAGGTCAAATTTTTTGTTCAGATCAGGTCTTTTCATTAGAAATAGGTGAAATTCTCCTGTATCATTGAATGACCATCTTCTTCCCTGGAAGATGATGCTCATTCTAGCTGGATAACTTATTCTTGGCTGTAATCCAAGTTCTTTTGCCTTTCGGAATATCTGGTTCCAGGCCCTTCGATCCTTCAATGTGGAAGCTGACAGATCCTGTGTAATTCTAATGACAGTTCCTCGGTATTTGAACTGTTTCTTTCTAGCTGCTTGCAACATCTTTTCCTTGGTGCGATAGTCCTGAAATTTGGCCACGATATTCCTTGGGGTTTTAATTTTGGGGTCTCTTTCTGGAGGTGATCGGTGAATTCTTTCAATGCCAATTTTGCCTTCTGATTCTAAAACATCAGGGCAATTCTCTTTCATGATTTCCTGGAAGATAGCATCCAGGTTCTTTTTTTCATCGTGGCTTTCAGGGAGTCCGATAATCCTTAAATTGTCTCTCCTGGATCTGTTTTCCAAGTCAGTTGTTTTTCCTAGGAGATATTTCATATTTTCTTCTATTTTTTCATTTTTTTGTTTTTGTTTAACTGATTCTTGAAGTCTTTTTGAGTCATTTACTTCTATTTGTTCAATTTTAATTTTTAAAGTATTATTTCCTTCAGTTATCTTTTTTAGCTCCTTTTGTAGCTGGCCAATTGAATTTCTTGATTCAATGCATTCTTTTTCCATTTTGCCAGCTTTATTTTTCAGTGAATTGTTGTCTTTTTCCAATTCACCAATTTTGTTTTTCAGTGAATTGTTGTCTTTTTCCAATTCACCAATTTTGATTTTCAGTTCACCATTTTTATTTTCCAGTGAATTGGTGATTTTTTCCAATTCACCAATTTTGTTTTTCAGTGAACTGTTTTCTTTTTCTAATTCACCAGTCCTATTTTCCAGTTTTTGATATTTCTGTTGCCCTGATCTCAATTTATTTCCCCATTCTTCTTCTAGCTCTCTTTTGAGATTCTTAATGCAATCATCCAGGTAAGCTTTCTGAAAGGGAGACCAACTTAAGTCTGCCTTTGTGGCTTCATCTGGGATTGTTTTCATAATGTCAGGATCTGGGGACTGTTCTATTTTTTCTCCATAAAAGCTTTCTATGGTGAGAGCTCTCTTCTGCTTCTTGCTCATGATTTAAAGTTGGGATATTGGTCAAAACCAGAGAAAACTGCAACGATTTGTATTTGCCCTGGGGCAGTTTGCCGAGTTGACTTCAGGTCTGAGGCTGGTGGGGCTAGATTCGCACTAGGACCACGTTTTCAGCTGGTCTCGATCCACCCTTTTCCAGAGGCAGATCTGCCAAAGCACCTGCCCGCAAGCAGAGCCAAGTGGCCCAGGCGTCTCCCAGGGGCTTCCTGGGTGCCCAAAATCTGCCCCTCTATCGCAGCCCTGACTTCCGCCCCGGCTGGAGTCTGATTGCGACCAGCGGCCGATTTCCCCTGAGGCTAACCTTCTCCAGAGTTCTTTCAAGGTAGATCTTTGATAGAAGTGGGTTGTAGTCCGAATGCTTGGAGGTGCTCTCACTTAGAAACCAGTTGGAAGGCTTACTTTGTCTGGGTTTGAGGGAATGTCCTGGGAGTTCACAGAGAATGCTGTCCACAGTTCACCATCTTGGCTCCGCCCAGCTATTTATTTCTTTTCTAAGTTGATGTGAATAGTTTTGATCTTGTTCTCCTGTATTAGTCTTTTGACTAGCATTTCTAAAATGATGTTATAGAATAGTTGAGTAGAGGGACATCCTTTCTTTATCCCTTTGGTACTGGGAAAACCTTTAGGATTTATCACTTACAAATGATGAAAGTTCTTTGATTTTATATGTATATATATATATATGTATATATATATATATATATACAAAAATATATATGTAGATATGTGTACATATATATCAAATTTTACATATTCTTTCATTATTATCATATTTGAAATAATTGTCATTTGCAAGATTTTTTATTGATTCAACTAAAATCCACATTTCATTATTTATTATACATTTGGGTCCTCATAATAATTCCTTTGTTTTTTAAATTGTTTTTAAGAACCTGATTTTTTCTACTTTTTAAAATTTTCTTATGATTCCTAGTGCAGTAGTACATGTACAATTTCATAAAATTTTTGTGAGGTGGTGAGAATAAATCTATTTATCAATTCTCATTTAGATATCATGATAGGTCATTGAATTAGTCAATAAGCATTTATTAAACAGTAACTATATTCTATTAATTCTAACATATTTTAGGTTCTAAGAGTATATACAAAGCCAAAAATGGCAAAAAAAACCCAAAACAAAACAAATAAAAAATTGTCCCTGATCTTGTGGAGTGCACATTCTACATACACACATAGACACACACACACACACAGACAGACATTATTAGGTGGCTGAGCATTTTTTTTAAAGTGGACATTGAGTTGAATCTTTAAGGAAGCAAAGGAAACAGATTTGGAGGCAAGGGTCAGTGTCCCATGCATTAGACCATCAGAGCAAAACAATCTGTTCAGCTCTATCTTTTATTTCTCATTTATCTTTCTTTTTCATTTAATCAACTGTCATAGAGCAATATTAAAGTAACCCATGATTACTGCTACTATTGGTATATCATCATAATTTACCCAATTATCTTTATAACGACACAGATACTATTCCTTTTGAGAAATATCTCTTTCACAAGGTCATCTTAATCACCCAATACATAACTTTAGTTTTCCTTTTTGTCTTTCTAGATATTAATAATTTCTATTGCTTTCTTGTCTGTAATCATAATTGCAACAATTTCAGAGCCACTTGAAGTCTGGTATAGCCTGATGTGGTGCAGTCCTGTAAGAAGAATACTGTCTCAGCTATTAAAAGCTCTGGGTTCAAATCCTGTCTCTGATACCATGTACTTTTGAACAAGTCATATAATCTAACAAAGTTTCAGGGTTTGTTTGTGTTTTTCACCAATAAGATGAAGAGGTTAGATTGGATGATATCTAATCAAATTATGTATCTATGGTAATAGAATTATCGTTTTTGAAGCAATTTTTTATGAACTTAGCTATCAACAAACATATTTTCATTTCAATGTTCTGTTTTCAGAATGTTTTTTTCCTCCAATCTCAACCCAATAATTAACCATTAGAACTGTCCTCTACTATTCAGGTCTTTGCCTTCTGATTCTTAAACCTCAACACTAGCTTATTCCCACCATCTAGTTCCTTTTCTCCTACTCACAAGCCCTTGAAAAAAGCTGGAGAAAGTCTCACAATCACCTTTATTTGTTATATTACAATTTTTTTATTAACCAGCCTTAATTAGACTATCTCTTAAGCAATTCCTGCTTAGTTTGTTTCTTGTGTCACTGCACACAAAAATTATTCCAGAATGTCTCAATCTGTATGCTGACCTCATTGTCAGAAAATGAGAGCATAAGTCATTATCAGACACCTGGAGTCATAGTTGGCTACTGCTTTGGTCAAAGTTCTTAAGTCTATCAAAGTTGTTTATTTTTACAATGTTGTTCTTATTTTGTCAACTGTTGTCCTGGTCCTGAACATTTTATTTATCATCAAGTTATTCAAATCATGCCAGGTTTCTCTGAAACTATCACCTGTAACTTTTTAAAAATTTCACAATAGTATTTCATTACATTTATGTACTAAATTTGCTCATCCATTCCCCAACTGATGGATGCTCCCTTAGTCTCTAGAGCTTTGCCACTACAAAAAAGATCTGGTATAAATATTTTTGTACATATAGATTTCTTTATTTTCCTTTCATATTTTTAGGAGATAGCTCTTAGTATGTATCTAGCTTTTAAATTTCTTCCATGCAACAAATTATTGGTTATTTTTATCTATTTTTCAATTATTTCCTTTTTTTTCTTCCTCTACTTTCTTTCCCTCCTTCCTTGCTTCTTTCCTTCTTTCCAACTAAAAAAGAAAGGACAGAGAAGATTGCATATGTGTATACTTTAAATTAGGTACTATAGAGAGTAGCTACAAAGAAGGAAGTATGAGTTGAGCTATTCAGAATTCCATAGGAGATAAAATTCAAGAGTGGGTCCGAGAACCACATTTAATGTAGATATCACTGAGGTTTGGTGAGCTGAAACCCACATTTGGACCAGAGATTTGGATAAATATGCCTTTTTCAAAATAGTGAGGTAAAATGATTACCATTAAATATTATAAAGACATACATGTAAGGAAATCTAGCAACTGGGGAAAGGACAGTAGGAAGGAAGTGTAATGAAAATATTTGGGTGAAGGTCAGTTAGAGGCAGAAAGAGAATTTATTTTGATTTTTAGGTGTATCATAATCCACCTGAGCAAAGAAATAATTTTTAGAAAACAAATCATGAAACTGATACATGGGTTTGATAGAGTAGTGTAGCTATTGTCCTAAGTTTCTAGGAATTAATTGCATACCTCTTTGGGATTGGGGAAATAGTTTGTAGTCCTTGCCAGGCAAGATTGAGACTGACAGTAGGAAACTGAGGAACCACATACAGTTTGAGCACTGAGTTTTGGGTAGAAAAAAGAACAAATAATCTAGTGCTCTAACTATGTGTGACTGTCAGATTTTTAACTATCTCTCCCCAACACCAGAAGTTTGTAGATTCTGATTTATCTAGTGTAGTAGTGGTATGTATAAGATCAGTCCCTAGAAATGATGAGAAAATTTAATTATCCAAAAATCTGCTAGAGTTCTCTTTTTCCATTGTTAATCAGCTAATAACTTCTTGACTCGTCTCACTGATAAGTAGGTAGTATGGGGAGTCAGATGTCTGAATGGGACAAGACTGAGGGAATCTCTGCAAACAAGGGACTCCAGGCCCAGCTGTACTGCCAAGATGCAGCCCTGGGTGAGAAGGAACAGGTCCCTTCCCTGTGAGTGCAGAAGTAGTGGGATGAAGATGCTGCTGGCTGTGGGTACTTACAGGTGATCTGAGGTCTTAATTTTGGTTCTAGACCAGAGGGGAGAACTGAAGGTTATAGTTATTGGAAGCTCCTCCGGGGGATTAGGAGGGGGAAAGAACCCCCAAGATAAAGCTTGAAAAATAAGAGTAAGAAGAACATGAAGCCAGAGGCAACAACACCAAAACCTCTGGACTGAATATGATTATAATAATTACTATAAATTAAAAAAAACAGAACAGGCAAAGGAGAAAGAACCCAACCTTAGACTGTTATGGGAATAGAAAAGACCAGTGTTCAACTTCAGAACAAATTACTGAAGCAAAAAAGCCTCTCCTACCATAAGAATAATGTCAAATGGTCACCTGATTCCTCCCAAAAGATTCAGAGAATAATGCAAAAAGACTTTAAAATGAAATAAGAGATATTGAGGAAAAAATTTTAAAAGTATAAATAATCCAAGGCAAACAAGATTATGAGGAATCCAGAATCCTAAGGAAGAAAATAACCATTTAAAAATGAGAATTGGGCAAAGAGAAGCCAGAACACTTTTAAGAGACCAAGAAATAATAAAACAAAATAGAAAGAATGAAAAAAAATAGAAGGGAATGTGAAATATCTCATAAGAAAAATAACTGATCTGGAGAATAGATCAAAGAGAGAAAGCATAAGAATAATCAAATTACTTTAAAGCTATGATCAGAATTTTGATACAATAATACAAGAAATAATTAAAGAAAAATGTCCTGAAGTGTTAGATGGTTGGGTATGTTTCTCTCTATTTACCTAGTCTTCTTGATTCAGAAAGAAATGAGGATAGGGAGCAGTGAGGGGACAGGGGATAAGAGAGGAATTTCTAGAGGGAACTTTACTCACACCAGATCTGGGTTAGATAGAAAACAGCATATACATTTATAATGGAATAAAAGTCTTCTAAATTTACAAAGAAATAAGAGGGTGAGGGAATAGGGTATGGGGGATATAGATTGGTTTGTATATTAATGGAAATAAGACAATGATGAATGTTGGAGAGAATGTGGGAAAATTGGGACACATTGTTTGTGAAGTTGTGAACTGATCCAACCATTCTGGAGAGCAGTTTGGAACTATGTCCAAAGGGTTATCAAACTGGGCATACCCTTTGACCCCGCAGTGTTTCTACTGGGCCTATATCCCAAAGAGATCTTAGAGGAGGGAAAGGGCCCCACATGTGCAAGAATGTTTGTGGCAGCCCTTTTTATAGTGGCAAGAAACTGGAAACTGAATGGATGCCCATCAATTGGAGAGTGGCTGAATAAATTATGGTATATGAATGTTATGGAATATTATTGTTCTGTAAGAAACAACCAGGAGTACAATTTCAGAGAGACCTGGAAAGACTTGCATGAACTGATGCTGAGTGAAATGAGCAGAACCAGGAGAACATTGTACACGGCAACAAGAAAATCATACGAAGATCAATTCTGATGGACCTAGCTTTTTTCAACAATGAGATGATTCAGGTCAGTTCTGAAGTTCTTGTGATGAAGAGAGCTGTTTACACTCAGAGAGAGGACTGTGGGAACTGAGTGTGGACCACAACATAACATTTTCACTCTTTTTTGTTGTTTCCTTGCATTTTGTTTTCTTTCTCATTTTTTCCTTTTTTGATCTGATTTTGTGTGTGTGTGTGTGTGTGTGTGTGTGTATGTGCAGCAAGATAATTGTATAAATATGTATACATATATTGGATTTAACACATATTTTTTAACATGTTTAACATATATTGAATTGCTTGCCATCATCGGCAGGGGATAGGGGAAAGGGGAGGAAATTTGGAACACAAGGTTTTGCGAGGGTCAATGTTGAAAAATTATCCATGCATATATCTTGAAAATAAAAAAAAGCTTTAATAAAAAAGAAATAATATGAAAAGGGAATAATATATATATTTAGAAGGGTTTAAATGTATTCTAAATTCAAATAGAAATAAGAGGGCAAAGGGATGTGGTCAGGGAACATGATAATAAGAAAGGGACTTTTAGAGGGAGTAGGTTAAATAATAGGAAGCCAAAGTAGAAGGTAAAGTAAAGTAGAGGAGTCAGGAGACATAGGAATAGCATGAGAAGAATAGTGAGGAAAATAGGAAAGAGGAAAATAAGAAATTATAGCTTAGAATGTGAATTAACCCATAAAATGGAAACAGGCAAGATATTAAAAATTTGAACTCAACAATATGTTGCTTTCAGGAAATGTTATAAATATGAGTGATATACACACATAAAATAAAGTTCACGAGTAGATTTTATTAAGTAAAAAAAAGTCAGGGCTAATAATCATGATCCAAGACGAAATGAAAACTAAAATAGATTTAATCAAAAGAGAAAACTAGAGAAACTATAGCATATACCAGGAATATTAATCAATATTGTTTTAGACTATTTAAGACAACTAGATAGTATAAGGTTGGAATATTTCTGTGGTGTAGGAAATGATGAGCTAGTGAATTTAAAAAATTTGGATTTATGAAGGAAGACATTATCCACCTTTGGAGAAACAGAAGACAAATGGAAATAAGCATAGCTTGGACTTATATTTATATACTTATGTATATGCATATGTGTGTGTATGATTGTATATATATATATATATATGGATGTTTGGATGTCTGTATGTATATATATACATACATACCTGTGTAATATACATATATATAGATAGAGATATACCTGTGCTTAATTGTAGCCTTTTTGGGACAGGAAGGAAGGGGAGGAGGGGAAATAAAGCAAAAAGGACACAGTAGAGAGCAAAAGAAAACCTGCAACAAAGCAAAGAAAAAATAGATAACTCTGAACACAATGTGTAGTATTCATTATGTAAATTTTCTTGAAATGGAAATTTATTGCTTTATATTTTGAATCCTCTTACTTTCTCCTGTGCTTATCTCAATGTTTTTTTTTTCTTTTCTTATTTTGTACTTAGGTTTAAAATAAGTATTTTTTTAAGGAGATGGAGGAATCACTGAGGGGAAATTCTACTATAGATTTGATTCACACTAACAGAAAAGAATTTATTGCTGTGAATGGAAATTATAGGAAACTTGTGGGTAGAAGGGATATGAAAGGGAAGTAGACTTCCCATCCCAGAGTTTGTGATAGAGAATAAGAAGAAATTTGGGAGTAGATTTTCAATTTTTTTTTTTTTTTTTTTGCTGAGGCAATTGGGGTTAAGTGACTTGCCCAGGGTCACACAGCTGTTACATGTCTGAGACCAGATTTGAACTCAGGTCCTCCTGACTTCAGGGCTGGTGCTCTATCCACTGCGCCACCTAGCTGCCCCTGGAGTAGATTTTTAGGAAAGCAGATTTCAAAGGGTTTGGAGGAAAACTAGGTAGGATTGTTTTCTAGTCTTATAGGCTCTCATCTGGAGATAAGTATTTAGTACTGGATACTACAGTTTAAGAAAGACATAAATATTCTTACATTGGTGCAATCCAACCATTAAAATGAATATTACTTCAATTATTTAAGTCCTTTTTCATATCTTTAAAGAGTGCTTAAGCTTTGAGAATATGTTGGTAGGTTAACTTCTAAAAATTGTTGAATTTCATAATTATTTTGAATACAATTTCCCTTTACATTTTTTACTTCTGGATATTATTGATAAAATACAAAAATACTAATCATTTGTGTATATTTCAAATTCTGATACCTTATTGAAGTTATTGTATCAATTAGGTGGGTTTTTTTTCAGATTTCCTAAGTGAATCATATTACCATTTGAAAATATTTTTTTCTCTTTGTAAATGTTTAGGTTTTTCATTTATTTCTATCACTAACATTTTAAAAACTATCAAATAATAGTGATGAGAGAGAGCAAACTTGTTTTATCCCCGCACTTAATAGGAAAATTCTTAGTGTTTTCCCTTGTAAATAAGGATAATTGTTAACTTTAAATACTGTCTTTTAATCAAATTTAGATGATCCTCTGCTTTGTAGAATCCTTTACATCAATAAATCTTTTTGAAGCCTTGGTACTCCACATCATCACACCTTCTATAAGATGGAGTCCCAAACTCCAAAACCTCTATTTAATGAAGGAGCTTAGCTAAGACATCTCATTTTTCACCTGACTACACTACTCACTCATCTTTGACTTTTCCATAACTATGTTTTAAATCCTTCCCCCTTTCTTTTTTACCCTTTTAAGTGTTGTCTTCATTTATTAGATTATAAGCTCCTTTAGGGTAGGATTATAATTTTTATATGTATATCATCAGTGTTTAATACAGTTCCTGGCACATAGTAGGCACTTAATAAATGTTTATTGACTATATATTGACTATTCTTTATTTAAAGATATTTTCTATTTTAATGGATAGAATTCTATGATTTAGGATTTTTACTTTTAAAATGTTTAATATATGTGATATGTGATATATGTGAAAGGATTAATCTACTCTTTCTTTTTATTCTTGTTATTACTCACACAATGTAAAAAAATGGAACATTTTGGGAAGGTCACAAATATTGTTGGTATAACACCCAATTTGAATACTCCCACATATATGTCCTCTTTACCATCCTACAGTGTCCTATCAACTTATCCATAGAGACCTGATGTGTGAGACTAAAGTGCTCTATCCAGTGACTTAATTAGAATTAATTCTATAAAGTGGTTTTACTTTAAGGATCTTGAGATGGTAAATCCCTCATTTCTGGTTGAAATAATACCTGTTCCTATAACTATGTTTCCCCAGTCATCTAGAACTTTTCTGCCATCTTTGGGTAGAATTCACCATTATTGTATCATCTCTGATAGAGCAGAGTACTTCTTTGGTATGGCTCATTCTTGAGTTGGAGTAGAGAAGGTACCTCTGATTAATGCCAGTTAATTGCCAATATTCACTTTGATGAGGCTCTCTAGGTCTAAGCCTTAGCCACTTGTGAGATGTTGCTATTAAAGTGTCTCACTTTAGAGTATATACGAATATTAAAAGGGAAGTATGTGCCATTGTAGTGCATATATGTGATACTTTTATTCTAAATGTTTCAAATAGCATCTTCCTAAACCCAAAGACCCCAGCTTCTGGGATAAGTACTCATTATTTGACAAAAACTGCTGGGAAAATTGGAAACCAGTGTGGAAGAAATTAGGGCTTGACCCGCATCTAACACCACATACCAAAATAATATCTAAATGGGTTCATGATCTGGATATAAGGAGAGATAAAAATAAATTAGAGGAATGTAGTATAGTTTACCTCTCAGACCTGTGGAGATGGAATAAATTTATGTCCAAAGAAGATCTGGAACTCTTAATTGAACACCAGATAGATAATTTTGACTATATTAAGTTAAAAAGTTTTTGTGCAAACAAAACCAATGCAGTCAAGATTAGGAGGGGAGCAATAAATTGGGAAATCATCTTTACATTTAAGGGTTCTGATAAAGGTCTCATCTCTAAATCTCTAAATATCTCTATCTCTAAAATATATAGAGAATTGTCTCATATTTATAAGAATTCAAGCCAATCGATAAATGGTCAAAGGATATGAACAGACAATTTTCAGATGATGAAATTAAAACTATTTGTAGTCATATGAAAAGGTGCTCCAAATCACTATTGATCAGAAAAATGCAAATCAAGACAACTCTGAAGTACCACTACACACCTGTCAGATTGGCTAAAATGACAGGACAGGAAATGATAATGACGGATGTTGGAGGGGATGTGGAAAAACTGGGACACTGATGCATTGTTGGTGGAACTGTGAACGGATCCAACCATTCTGGAGAGCAATTTGGAGGTATGCTCAAAAAGCTATCAAACTGTGCATACCCTTTGACCCAGCAGCATTTCTATTGGGCTTATATCCCAAAGGGATCTTAAAGGAAGGAAAGGGCCCCACATGTGCAGGAATGTTTGTGGAGTGTCTAGAAACTGGAAACTGAAGGGATGCCCATCAATTGGAGAGTGGCTGAATAAACTATGGTATATGAATGTTATGGAATATTATTGTTCTGTAAGAAACGACCAGCAGGATGATTTTAGAGAGGCCTGGAGAGACTTGCATGGACTGATGCTGAGCGAAATGAGCAGAAACAGAATATCATTATTCATGGCAACAACAATACTATACGATGATCAATTCTGATGGACATGGTTCTCTGCAACAATGAAATGTTTCAAACCAGTTCCAATTGTTCAGCGAAGAAAGCCATATACACCCAGAGAGAGGGATGTGAAATGTGGACCACAACATAACATTTTCATGCTCTCAATTGATGTTTGCTTACATTATGTTTCCTTTATCTGATTTCTCTTTCTTGTAGATACGATTTTTCTTGCACAACAATGATAAGTGCGGAAATATGTATACATATATTTGATTTGTCAAGTATTTTAACATAATTAACATGTAG
The DNA here is from genome assembly GCA_023553655.1 of Myrmecobius fasciatus. Taxonomy (NCBI): domain Eukaryota; kingdom Metazoa; phylum Chordata; class Mammalia; order Dasyuromorphia; family Myrmecobiidae; genus Myrmecobius; species Myrmecobius fasciatus. Next base: position 22,817 of record JAJPUD010004355.1, read on the forward strand.
TGGACTTCCTGCCATCTAGGGGAGGGGTGGGGAGTCGGGGGAAAATTTTGTAACAGAAAGCTTTGTAAGGGTTAATGTTGAAGAATTACCCATACATATGTTTTGCAAAACAAACAAACAAACAAACAAAACAAATAGCATCTTCCATCAGGTCCAGTTTCTCTATATTGTTGTGGAACATAATGGCACACAAGGTCTTGAACATGAGTGTGAATTTTTTCTATGGTCAAAGTTTTTGACCATGGCTTCCTGACAGCCACAATTATGGTTTGGCTTCTGCAGCCTTAAATATACTTGAAATTCTACTGCTGGGTTTTGTATTAGACAAATATTGTTCTCTGGCGCTTCTCCAATTATCAGCCCTTTTGTCTTAGATACAAGGGAACAAAATCCACCATCTGATCTTTTATTGCCTATATGAATTACCTATCTCTGCCACCTATTGGCTACATCATGTTCACAGGCTGTGAGAATGATTCCTGATATTCAGAATACTTACTCTAGTACTCTTTAAGTACAAAAAGTGAAAAATATGAAAAGAGAATTCTAGGATTCTTATGAAAATTTGGAATCTCAGAGATTTGGGATCTCTATATAAGACAAAGAGTTGACTAGATATTGCTGTCCTGATCAACAATAAGAAATTGCTTTCCCATGGGAAACTTTGCTGAAGAAGACAGAACAATGGAGATGCTTGATTAATCCATTTGTTTAAGTTATATAATCAATTATTCATTAATATTTTATCTTTTCTTTAAATGTTTCAGAGATTCTTACACAGCTGCTCATAGAGTTTTAGTGATTTTACTAGGTAAAAGCCCATTTATTTTGTGTGTTTTGTATACCTCCATATAATCTTCCAGCATTTACATAATATTTTATGTACTTTTAATTTTATCTGTAAGGTATTAAACAAATGCAAATAACGTCATCATAGAAATTATTGTTTATATTATTATTATTAAGGTTATATGCAAATGACAAGTATACAAAGTGAAGCTGTTATTGATTTTTCTCTTTTTGTTCATGAGATGTCATGTCCAAAAGGTCCATCACTACTAGGTAGTCCAATTATTTTGTGATGAGTCTCTCCTTATTTAGCTAGGCTGGTCCTTAGAAAGCACACTTAATTTATGGCTAGAACCATACCCGAAGTCTTCCCAGGATTCTATGGAATCTGTCACAACTTATGCAATTAGTTCTGGTATAATGGTATATATGCATTCCTAAAAAATCATAGTTCTATGCAAAATTTCACAATAGAAACTATGGGGAAAATGAGATTAAGAACAAAACACTCAAAACTTTTTTCAGTGACACATACAAAAATAAAAACCTAATTAAAATGGTAGCACATTTTTATGTATTAAATAAAAAATAAATACAAAACTATAATAAGTAATAGCCTTTGTACTTATCAATATTTTGACATTGGCTTCATGTCAAAGAACGGACATTAATCAAATCTGTATATAATTCAAAGATAGGTGTAATAATGAATATATTAAAAAAAGATCCCAATATTAAAGAATAATGTATTTGATTAAACAGGTTGAAGAAATTAATAGGAGCACATGTAAAATCTTTATTTTACTAATTTCCATTGCAGAATTTCAGGAAAGGAGATATCTGGCTTTCATGGGAGTTCTAGCTGACCACAATCTTAATGTGTGGGAAAGGCTAGACATATTGTGCATGATTTAGGAAGCTGAAATTAGAGATTGCCCTATATTACCTCCATATAAAGAACTTTAAGCAATGATAACTATGTTAGCAATAATAATAGAATCAGTTGTCTTCTAAGCTAATGAGTTTTTTCATATTGCAAGTATTTGAACAGAGACTGATGAGACATCAGAATTTTACAGAAAAAAATTCTAAATTGTGTGGAAAGTTAGACTGTATGATTTCTTAGGTTTTCCTCTCTATCTCTAAAATTCTGTTTTGTTTAAATATAATAGAAAGAGCTTGGTGTATCAGAAAAAATATCATTGAAAATGCTGTTACGCTTAAGCAATCTGATTATGCTTTTTATGTAGATTATATTCCTTTCAGACATTAGTGGAAAGGTTTCATGAATTGTTGAGGCCAGAAATCTTTTTTATTTAGTCACAGCTGTTTTGGTGATATGTTTCTCTAAATTTAGCTAGCCTGGTCTTTAATAGACAGACAAATAATCCATTGCTGGAGCAATGGCTCTGTCCTTATAAAGCCTATAGGCGAACAAGCAATCTATCCTGATAACATGTTGTTGGTACACAGTTGTTTTCATGTTGTCTCTCCTAGGCTGTGGGTTTCTTGAGAACAGGGCATTTGCCTTTTATCCAGTGTCTTACACATAGTATTGCTTAATAAATGGACTATTGACATAGTACCTCTTCTATTACATCTTATGTTCAATGTGTCTATGATAGAGCTCATTATTTTTCCTCTTGAACTATTGCTTCTTGGAACATCTGTCAAAGGCACATTATCCTTCCAGTCACTCAGGTTCCTAGCCTAGGGTTAGGAACCCTAAATCTTTATTCTCCATCAGACTTCATATGTAGTAAGCAAGTTGCCAAGTTTTGTCATTAATACCTTCCCAATGCTTCCTACAGTTATCCTTTATTTGCATTCATAAAGCCATTACTTTCCTTTACTCACTCTTTACAGCTTATCTTTATTGATATTATTGCTATAGCTTCCTAGTTAGTTTCCCTAATTCTAGTTTCTCCCTTCTTCAATTCATACTCTACATAGTTGCCGAATTATTATTTCTAAAACATTAACCTGACTGTGTCATTTTCTTGCTCAAGAAGCAGTAGTGGTTCCTTACTTTCTCTAGGATAAACTATGGCATGCTCTATTTGGCATTTATAATCCTTCACATTTTAGGTATAACTCCTTTCCAAACTTACTCCCCATCACTCCACATCTCTGACTTCATGTTTCAGACAAATTAGCCATTTCCCCCCTCATAACTAGCATTCTATCTTCTGCCACCTGAGTCTGAAATGTACTTTGTTCTTACTCGCTCCTGGAAATCTCTACCTCCTTTGAAGGCTCAGTTCAAGCACCCTCCCTAACAAGAGGGTTTTCCACCCTCCCAATTACCATGTATTTACTTTGTATATATGTTGCATTTATTTATTTATGTCATATCTTCCTCGTCTCTACTAACATTCAGTCTCCTAATTGCTAGTTCTTTAAGGGCAAAAACTGTCATTTTGGCTTTATAATCTTAATAAATACTTGTTGAATAGAATTTAATAAAAATCACCTTCCAGTTCTTCTGGGGTACATTTTGTAAATTTTGTCTCATGAGATTTTAGGGAGAGGAAGCAAATTATCTTGAATGTTCTCAGAAAACTGATAAAACCATCATCCCTGAAGCATACATACATTCTATCTGCTCTTAGTTTATTCCCCAGTTTTTTGCTTACTTCTGTTTTTTTCCAGGAAGTTTAGGAAAACATGTTTAAACAGTGACAAATAGTAGGATTATTTTTAAAAGTCAGAAAATTATCATAAAAGAGTAACTAGAGAAAAAGAAAGATATAATTAAAAAAAGAACTAGAGGATTTAAATAGCAATGTCTGACTTCTGTGTTCAGTGACTATATTTTTTTTAGGCTCCAATACTTAGCCCACCTGCGTTTTGCACTGTGAGAAGCTCTAACTTAATTCTAAATCATATATAATGGGCAACAGTCATGCACCTTTTTTATTATTATTTTTTCTACAATGTATTCTGAGAGTTGTGCAATTCAACATAGCAGCTTTCATTTCTCTGACTGCTTGATATGAGGTAAACTGGCATATTTTCGGATATGCTGTTGTGTGGGCTTGGGGCTGTTGATTGCTTTTGGCCTAGGCTCTGTGCAGAGCTCCAGGGTTTGGCTTTGTGAGTGCTGCCTGGCAAAATGGAAACATTTTGTGAAATTTCACAAATGTCACCAATACGCACATAGAATTTCGGTCATAAAGTTTCTTCCTCTCCCCATTGTATGCAGCTACTACCAGTCTGTGTGTCCTTCGTGGCCATTCTTCAAACTTCCTCATGCTTGCAGAAGTGAAAGATGGGTATAGGGTGTCCAAGCTACCTTTTAGTTTTGACAAGACTAAATTGCCCCAGCAAAAAGCATTCAATTTCCAAAGTGGTTTCATTGGTTTCCCTATCCATAATTTTTTTCTATATAACTTTTCTCAGGCAAAACAAAACAAAACATAACAAAGCAAAAACTCGTTTTATTTTAGTCTCAGCTCTTCCTCTAGATAGAGATCACCGCACACTATTTTCAGTAAAACTAAACTTGTAAATTGAGATTCATGAAAACAGATATTACTACTTAAGTTTTCTTCTGGTCTTTCAGTGAGGTATGAGGAGGAAGAGTTGATTCAGTAGCAATCTGGACTATGTAAAGGGGATTTCATTTCCTTCTTTATGTACATCTGAGCAACAATAACAACAGTGGCTATTATTAAGAATAACATTTTGTGTCTATACACAGTACCTTTTTCTTTAGGAGAAATGAAGGTACTTTACAGAGTAATAATTGATTCCTAAAATATACCTCTGAAATAGGAAACAAACATTATCATTATTATGGTACAAATGGAATTGAACCATAGAGAAGTGGAGGATTTATTCAAGGTCGTTCAAGAAGTGAACAAAAGTGAGAAGAAGCATATATCTAATCCTCCAAGTCTACAGCAAGATCACAGGGTCATATAAACAGTGATGTTCAGTTTTAGCTTTTACCATAGTCTTTTCAGTTTTGCTATGATAGATAATAGTGTATCTGCCTATATAGCTCAATTAAACTTATCACATGGCCATGGCTGAACAAGTCTCTTGAAGAAGACATCAGTGGGACTAATCGAATCATGTTAACTGATTCATGGTAGCTGAACTTTCTGGAGCTTAGGAAGAGATAAACTATAGCAGAATTGCTTAATTTCTCATCCAGACCAATAATCTTTACTGTCTATATACAAAAAGAGGGCTATGCCCTCCAGCTAGATGTAATTTTTCTCCCTAATACAGCATAATGAACAGGGTTTTACTTTAGGGTATTTTTCAAGGGGACGGCAATGAGAAAAGGGATGGTTCTTTCTTGGTTTAACTCCTACTTTTCTTTCTCATTGCCATTGCTTCACCTCATCTCATAGTCTTTCTGAAGTATAAAACTGCCACAAACCCAGTGTTCTCTGTGTCCCTCCAACCACTCACTCAAATGAATTTGATGCAGGTAAAATTTTATCTAATTATGGCTTTGTTCTGGAGTAACCATGTTTCTTTGCGTATTTGGGACATTGGAAGTGGCTTTGTACTCCTTAATCATTCTAATTCTCTATAATGTAGTGGAATCAGATTAGGCAATCAGGGTACAAGAATTCTGATACAAAACTAACAACATAATGGCCATATAGTTCGTTTATAACTGGGCTCATTCGATTCCCATTGTCTCTTGGCCATGGACTAGACCATTAATTTTTGTTAATCATTTCACAAGTATGTCTGTTGGTCATAAGGGGACTTAAATAAAAAAATATAGACAGGCCAGAGAAAAGCAATAAATACTATTGGGAAAATGACTGACAAGCTGCTGTCCTAATAATATAAGATCAATGGTACCATCTTTGTAAAAAGTTTTTTTTTGTTAGGCAAATTACCAATAGAAAACCATACCAATAATGCAAATGAGAAATATGGAATATATTTTTAATTGAGTGAATTTTATATAGAAATTTGTAGATAAATAAAAATTGGCAAGATTGTAGATACAGTGAAATACTGAACTATTATGCCAATCAGTAAACATTTATTAAATTCTAGTGTGGGCTAGTTACTGTGGTATATGTGGGGGATACAAAAATAAAATTACTTTCAAATAGCTTATATTCTAGTGGAGGAGATAATTATGTTTATATAGAAGAAATATGAAAAAAATAAAAACAACATAATTATATCTACTAGAGTTTAGAATGAAAGGCTGTGGATAGGATGGGGTAGAACAAATCCCTCCATCTGTCCATGGTTGGAACAGTGGAGTTAGGAAAGGGTAAGAAAGGACTGTCCCATCAGGGGCCTGAATATTTAACAATACAGATCTGAGGGAAGGAATTGATAGGAATTGTATGGTTTGTTGATGTTCCCATTCATGTGACAATGTGGGAAGAACAGAATTTATTTAAGATATTGATGTCTACCTAACTATAGCAAAATCAGTTTTCTGTACTGCTGAGCCTTAACTACTCTTAGGTTTACCTGACAAAGGCCAACAATAGGAAAATCACTCAGATTTCCTAGTTTATATTTTTAAGTGCTTTGAAAATAGTTACATTTTTAGTGTTATTAGAATGAAACCTATTTAGAAGGAAATCTAAGAAGAAAAGAATAAAATGGCTATTTTTGAAATTCTCTCTTTTTTAAATCCCTTATATATTTTGTTCTCATGTAAGTCTAGTTAATAATTACTTGATTCTTCTATAAAGAAAGCCTCACTCATTCTCTGGAAAACCAAGAATATTACACAGGATATTTTTCTTGTTATACCTTAGATGTTAGGGTGCTATTATGGCAGCAATAGGATAGGTCATCAGCATCCCATATTAAGACTTACAGTACCAATTCCCATCATCCCCAAAGAAAAAAGAATTTTAAAAGAGAGGAAAAAAATTGCAGGGGAAGTCAAGAGTTGTATTATGGAATATTTGAATATATTCTAAAAGCTATCTGTGGAGGGGTGAAGGTCAAGGTGGGGGGAATCATTTGTTTTAAGAAATAAGAATAATTAGGTATATATTTATAAGTTGCTTTTTCTTTTCCAGAGAGATTTCAACATTATCCAATCTGCATAGAGCTATTGCTCTAGCTGTCACTGCAAAGAGGTTGGATTGTAGTAATTAGTTCTTTATAGAAGATTCCACATGACTTGGACTGAAGCTAGGTTGTTGCATAAGTTTGTATGGTCTGGTTAGCAATTATCGAGATCTTGCCCCTGAAATGATCTGTATAACATGTATAATTCCAGCCTCATACAAAAACAGAATGGTCTTACATATAGACCATTCAGGTTATGTTAACTGGGGCTCATTTGTAGGTGGTAGTCTCTAGGATCCTGTGCTGCAGCTAGCCTCCTTCTTCCTCTAAGGCACCTATCCTTTTTCTGGCTATTATTATTGTTGTTAGCCTTATTATTAGCTAATAATAATAACTAACATGTATGAGAGTTTGAAAAATACTTACAAATATTTCATCTTATCTTCCCAACAACATGAGGCAGGTACTATTAATTTTCCTCTCTTGCAGATGAAGAAACTAAGGCTGACATAGACCAGAGTTACATAATTTTTAATTATTTAAGGGAGGATTCAAACTCAAGTATTCTCCAGGTCTAGCACTTTTATCTACTAACTGCCACATCTATTCACCATATTGGGCACAATTATTCATGTTTTTTTTAAATTCTAAATATAGTCAGTGTTCAAAAATATTCATGAGAAGTATTTAACACTTTTTAATTTTAATGTTTTATTTATTGTTTAAATTTTTATATTTTAAATTGTTTTAATGCTTTGTTTATTGTTCTAATTAACAATTAATTGTGTTAATCCTATGAACAAATCTGTGGAGTTCATTTCTTCATCTATAAAGTGCACATATTGGATGAGATAACATAAGAGTTTCCTTATAGTTATCTTATGGACAGAAAAATGAATGATATTTGAAAAGCCTCATGTTTCCTTTCCCCTTCCCCAGATTATTTTGGTGCAGGTGAATTCTGTGATCGGGGGGAGGAGGAAAGTTGCAAAGAGGTTTCCCCAAAGAGTTTGGAGGTGGAAAGGAAGAGGAACGAGAGGGATGTTTTTACGCAGTTTGTCTCGGGCACTGAGAAGGGATCTGACAAATCAAGCTTCTCTCCTGCCTTTCAACTTCATTCTTCCGGTGTCTTTCTTCCCACCTCCTCAGCTAAGGAATGACCTTGGATGACCTTGGATAGCTCCACACAATGAGGCAAGGGTAGAACTTCTGTTAGACTTCACTGTCCCTTGGCTTCAATCCTATTGTTCATGCATTTGGGGCCAAAGTACTGCTCCTCTCTTCCAGTGTTTTGGGGTAGCCCTGGCAAAGTAGTCTAAAATCCGAAACACACATGTTCTATGAGGAAAAAAGTTTTTTTCTTTGGGTCGTTTGGAACCCTGCATCTATTTTGCTCCGTGAGAAAGCCACAAGACCTCCCATTCCTACCTAGATCTGACCAGTCAGACACTCTCCCCTGTTTTTCCCCTAAATGGCCAACAGGTAATAAACCACAGGTGTCTGTCCCAGGGTTCAGAGTCTCTTCCTGTACCACTTGCTACAAGTTTCTGGGTTCTTCCTCCCTCTTAGCACAATTCTTGGTCTTTTAGCAGTTCATTCAGCAGAGGGGGAAGAGGAGACAATGAGGTCCTCAGCATTTTTCTGGAGCATCTCCGCTTTGCTGGGGCTGGCATTCAGTCACAGCACCATCCTGTTCTTTGGGAGGTGAGCTTTTGTTGGATACTTCCCTAGTGTCTGTTGTTATGTTTGAGACTGACTTTTGTTCCAGACTAGTGGGCTGGAGAGACAAGACTGTACTAAGTGATACAACATGAACAGAATGCTTGTAACATTTTCCAGTCTTTTTCCCCCCTTCTTCTTTTTTTCAGAGCTTCCAGAAAGTCTCCCTCCCCCTGTTCTTCTCCTATATTCTCTTTCACATGCTCTTAGCCATCTATGAAACCTCAGTTGCTCAGCCTTGCATTTGGAATGTAACAGTTTGGGAAAAAAGGGAAAAAGATGTATTGCCAGTGCTGAATAATAATTCCTTACGCAGCATTCCCATCTGCCTTCTCCTCCTACAGCCTCATCATTTCCTTCTTTCTTTCCTCTCTGTACTGTCACCCTGTCAATATTTGACCTGTATCATGTATTTCATTGCTCTCCTTTCTTTGGGTTTGGATCCAAGGCTGCAGCTCATGCTGACGTCAATGGGAGTTGTGTAAGGGAATGAAGGAAGAAGTGAGGGCCACAATTTTTCAGTTGGAAATTCACATCCCTCTTTTTACATGCAAAGGGAAAGTCAGAAATTCACCAGCTAAATAATATGGAGGATGTGGGTGCATCATTTATAGTAATTACTGAGCCACAGTTCCAGCTCCTTAATTAAGGCTGCAGCTAGTGTTCCATTTGGAGCCCTAATTTCTTTCCTTTCTCTTGTCAAAAAAAAAAAATACCACCAAAAAACCAACCCTCCAACAGCTCCTTTTGACCTGAAAATTATTATTCTTTAGTCTTAGGCCAAAGGAGAATTTATTTTGGAAAGTATGAATCAAATTGAGTCACTCATGAAGGATAAAGTTGTGAAAATGTAATAGTTCTGACTTTAGTTAAAAAGTACCTCAGACTTTGAGATCCTTGATGCAAAAATCACTCGATTTTTTATGAGTTTGAACTTTTCATGCCCTAGAGTTCTCGATGCAAGATGGGCACAAACTGCCTTTTAAAGAATGCTATTTAAATATTAAAGGCATATTTCATAAGCTATCTGGTTATATGACATCAAATCCATAATACAAACCAAGTCAATTCCCAAATGTCTATGCTAGGGATAGGGAATAGCATCAAATGCAACACCAGGAGATACTATAAACCTAATAAAGCATCTTAGGTGGACAAGGAATAGATGGGGGACAAGAGATAATAGATTTTTTGTGTTCTCCTTTATAAAATAAGGGCATTGAACTAAAGCCTAAGTTCTTAACTCTTTTGGTGTACATAGTGGACCCTTTTGCCAGGTTGGAGTTTATAAACCTCTTTTCAGAAGAATACTTTTAAATGCATAAAATAAAATACCTAGAATTAAAGTGGAAACCAACTATTGTGGGGAAATGATATCATTTACCCCTTCCAATTAAAGTTCATGGGCCCCCTGAAATCTGTCTATGATTCATTGTTGTTAAATCATTTCAGTTGTGTCCAACTCTTTGTAATTCCATTTGGTGTTATCTTTGGCAAAGATACGGGAATGGCTTGTCATTTCTTTCTCCAGCTTGTTTTGCAGATGAATAAACTGAAACAAACAGGGTTAAATGACTTGCCTAGGATCCTACAACTAATAAATATTTGAGGTCAAATTTGAACTCATCTTGACTTCAGACCCAGCGATCTATCCATTGCTGTAGCTAGCAGCTCACACTCACACTTAGCTTTCAATTCACACCTTCTCTAGAAGGTCTTTGCTGATTTCCCTCCTCCTATCAATTCCTGAAGGTGTCTTTCCCCAAATTTCCTCATCACTTTTGCCTATAATTTGAATATATGTATAGTATATACATGTTATATATGTTTGTGTACATATGAATACATGTATAAACACATATACATACACATGTATGTGTATGTATCCCTTTGATAGATTTTAAAGTCATTAAGGGCAGTATTGTTTCTAATTTAATCTTAAAGCTATCATAGTGCTGGATAGACATACTCAACAAATGCTTAATTTTTAATTAATTCATTGAAAATTTAACTGAAACAGTATTGAAAAGTTTATTAGTTCTTCCTGATTTTTAATATTGGCTCAATATTGTGGAATAGCAAATTTGGCAGGTCTTGCCAAGCTGGAAAATTTTTTTAGTATAGGTTCAGAGACAGACTATATGCTCACTATTCAAGCAGCAGTCTCGTTACATGCAGCAAAATTCTTCAAAAAAAAAAAAATTGACCACTGGGCAATAGATTTTTGCTTTCTATACCAATACTCAAAGCCATCTATTAGGATATAGAGAGCCTACACATAGATTCACATAGATATGGGGCTTTTGACAATATAAATGTTTTTATATTAATGTTATTAATTAATTAATAATTAATATGAAGATGCATTGTGCTTCCTAGGATGGTAAAATCTTATTACTGGGTAAAAACTTTGTGCACTTTGAAGGTAGGGGTGGGAGGGAAGGGCAAGGAAAGGAGGACAATTGCTTCATTAGTGTCACCATGTAGATAGATTATGCTGGACTCTGATCAAAAGGAAAAGGGCAGTGGGGATCAGGAAAGGCCACTGGCAAATGGCAAAGGCCTTTGACATCTAGAACTATTTTGACCTTAATCATGACACTTAAACTGGGCCTTAGTTTCCTCATCTTCAAAATAATAATAATAAGAAAGATAATGACAATAAAGGAAAGGAATAATATGTGCTGCACACTGTGCTTTACACATATTATCTCACTTGATTTTCACAATAAAAAGTGAATTGGGTGTTATTACTTACAATTTACAGTTCAGAAGACTGAGTAAAATAGAATATAAGTGATTTACCCAAAGTCACACATATTTTAAGTGTCAAAGGCGGTATATGAACCCAGTTTTTCATATCTCCAGGCCTATCTTGGAGTTAAATGTGCTACCTTGCTGCCTCAGAAAGGAATTTTATCTAAATAATCCCCAAAGTCATCTTCCAACTCTGGATCTAGGTTCTGATGGCTCATTTACAGTTATAGCATTAGGTTACTCTTTTTAAAATTATATATATCCTTCCACATGGCAAGGGTCAAATCTAGTTTTGTATTTCTCTAATTAATTCCACAGTGAGTTGCATGTAAGTTGCCCTTTATAAATATTTGGTAAATACTGGAATCAGAAAATAATAGATTTAAATCTTGCCTCAGATACACGCTAAATCTGTGAGATTGAGATGGTCACTTAATCTCTCTCAGACTCAATTTCATAATCAGTAAAATACTCATAATATTTAGAACAAAAGATTGCTCTGAGGATCAAATGAAATATCAAGTGAGATAAAGCAGATGAAATGCTTTGTAAAACTTAAAGGGCTACAAATGGCAGTTACTGTCATTATTATTCTTATTCCAGCATTCTTATGTAAAAATTGCCTTTGGACTTTTAAATTTTCAAATGGAATATAACATTGTTGAGGCTTCTGCTTTCAAAGTCTAGTGTTAACTAAATGTATTTAAATTAAAGCACATGAAAAACATGATTTTAATTTTTTTAGGAGGAGAATGAGTCTTCTGCCTTAATTTGAAATTAGCCCCATTTTTCTTCTTTTTTTTCAAACATGTCATCAGGTACTTTAAAGTACATTCATTGTTTTTAATTTGAAGATTTTGAGCCTCTACTCTCAGTTACTCTTCACTAGCTTGCGAAACCATTCCTTCTTGCCTGTTTTACAGTCTATTTTTCCATTTCTAGCAGGAAAAAAAAGATCCATTTTTTATTCTGACGTTTTTCCTGGATCAAAAAGCCTGCTCCTCATTTGCTTTCCTGACAGTGACCCAGCATCATCACTGATGTCAGCATTATTTAGGGAAAGTGTTTTCTAGTTAAAATTTTTTTTCCCCTAATGACTTCCACTTAAAGGGAACAGAATAGTTTGTAGAGAATTTCCCACAACTGGTTTAGAAAGGAAATATCTGAAGATACCTCATATTCCATATGAAGGGGGAAAAGAAAAAGAAGCTCATTTCTAAGTGCATGCCTCCCTGCCACATTGTCTTGTGGTATAAATAGAATGAAATTAAGACAAGCAGACATGTATTTGTAATGAGGTTGAATTTTGACTGTTTAGAACAATGCATAAAGAACTGATCTCTGATTCAAGAAGATCTGTATTCAAATCCTGTCTGTGATATATATTGAACTTCTCAGTTGCCCAAGCATCTTTTTAAAACTAGAAGTTCTAGAGCAGGTGCTGATCTATATTAATAAAGGGAATTTCCTTATTAGGAGCTTCCTGTGCTGAAGAAATCACAATTCTGGGCTCCAAACAAATAATGTAACAGAATAAGAAATGACAAAACACAATTCCTATTCAGTTAATCAATCAGCAAGCATTCAGTGAAGTGCCTACTATGTAGCAGACAGACACTAAGCTCATCACTAATGCCTCTCTATGGTGTGGAAATAAGGTTTTACTAATGTAGCATTATTTTGGGCTGCAGCATGGCTTATATATCTGTTAGTTGATAACCAGTCTAAATTTCCCATTAGATTTGTCCCTTAGTAATGATTTTGTTTTAATTTTTTGGCCACAACAAAACTGTTGGAAGTTGATCTACTAAGACATAAAGGGATTGCAATCTGCATTTGTGAAGAGTATATATATCTTCACTAAAAGATATGGTGAAATCATGGTTCTCTTGAAAATATTTCGGTATATGTAATTGATGTAGTTGAATAGCTCCACCAGCTGAATTGGTCGGCTGGTAGTTTCCCACATGTTCCTTTAATCCTTTAAAATTTTTCTCCACATCCCGAAAAAATGATCATTTCTTTTCTTTGGATTTTAACCTTTTATTCTTAGACCTGCTCATTAGCTTTTTGCTTTTGGATCTATAATAGTATACGACAGTAATTATCAACAACACTCAGAAAATTATTCATCAAGTGCTCATCATCATCAAATAATATTCATGGTGCACCTGGGTATATAGAACTCTTCCATGGCTGGCAACAAAAGTGCCCCCAAGTCTTAGAAACCATGTCGATTTCTGTAAAGGAAGTAGGAGAGACAATTTTCCTTTCATGGGACATTATACTTCATTCTGTAAAGATTCTACCACATTCTTTATACAACTTCAGACCAATTCATAAAAGAGAAGAAAATAAAGGCTGTTCCTTAAAAGAATGATATTCTAGTTCTTTTTCTATCACTAAAACATTTTATTTAAAAATGTTAGCACTTTTTTTTTGCACTTCTCAATTCAATCAAGAGACATATCAAATGCCTCATATGTGCAATTCATTGGGGATAAAAAGATTTTTTAAATGACCCTGTGTCTTTTCCGAAGAAGCTTATGTTTCCCTGGTTGGAAATGGGGTTTGGAAAATGACATGTACATAGATAAGTATGATAATACAATGTAGATTATAATAGGATATAATAATACAAGACAGTATCATAGATTTAGGATAGAAAAGGAATTAAAATTTTCTTTGACCTTTGGAATCTGTTTCATATCCTTGTTTTTTACAAATGAGGAGCTGAGATCCAGAAAAGAGAAAGGATACAAGTATGATGAGTAGGTGACAAAGCTAGAAGAATTTGAACTTAATTCCTCTGACTCTGAATCCAACACACTTTGCACCATCTCATCTACTACAGCTACAGGATGTGAGGGGGGCAAAGTGCGTCATGAATTATTTTGGGCTGTAGTTATTTGTTTAAATATCTTCTATCTCTAGAATATATAGTTTATATAGATGGAATATATAGATACGTATCTTATTTAAACTTTGCATCTTCCCCCAGTGCCCAGCATAATGCCTTTGATGACATTGAGCAAGTAATAGGTTGAATTTAAAGTCATTTAGATTATTTGAATAAGGGTTTTTGTTTTTTGTTTTTTTTGTTTGTTTGTTTGTTTGTTTTTGGTGATCCACTCATTTTTCAGTTGTGTTTGACTCTTTGTGATGTTCTTATTGGGATTTTCTTGACCAAAAAAAACTGGACTGGTTTGTCATTCCTTCTCTAACTCATTTTACAGATGAGAAAACTGAAGTAAAACTGAAGCAAGGTCTTGCCCAGGGTCTTGCCCAGGGTCCCATAGGAAGTGTCTGAGGCCACATTCAAGCTCAGATCTTCCTGACTCCAAGTCTACCACTCTATCCACTATGTCATTTAGCTGCCCACTAGATGTTCAAATTTATACAAATAAATTTTCTGAATGAAATGACTAAATATTTCAATATTTACTCTAATGGGGGATATCTATAGAATAGATACTTTTTGCTTGCAATACTCAAATATCTATGGCTCATCAGTGGAGATCTTCCTCCCATAGACAAAGATTAAAACCCCTTTTGGACATTAGTGGTCAATCTTTAAGATTTTTTTTTTAACCATATATTCAATCCAATTTACCCTTATTGTCTGCTATATGTGAGGCACTGACTCTGTGTACTAGGGTTACTAAGACAAAAAAAAAAAGCTCATCCTCAAGGAACTTCTGTATTAAGGGGGTAGTTTGTAGGTAAAAGAAACAAGTAATGTGAGAAGAAAGAGAGAAACTAACAACTGGCGATCAGGGAACAATTAGCATTGAGCTTAAAGGAAAATAAGATTTCTAAGGGTTGGAGAAGTAATTCATTCCAGGCATGAGGGAAGACTCATGTAAAAACATAGATATGGAAGATGAAATATCAAGTTCCCAAAAAATAGCCAGTGACCCATTTTAGCTGGAACATAATGTATGTTCACATTTTAATTAATTTAAAATAGAACTGGAAAGGTAGGTAGGAGATGAATTATAGAAAACCTTAAATGATAACTTGCAGTTTATCTTAGAGGTAATAGAGAACTAACAAGAATTATTTTTTAAAAAAATAATCTGAAATATTTTAAGTTAAAGTGTGAAAAAAAAGTTATGGTCATCATGATGCCTAAGCCTTCTTAGATTGATACTTTTAATGATACATTTTTGTGTTCATCAACAAATTCCTCCAAAGCTTTGCAATTTGGTAAGACCTTTTAGACATAATCTAAGATAATTTCAGTGCCATGATAGTGGAGCATCACTTATAGTGAAGGATAGCATAGGAAAAGGCCCAAAACATGAAAAAAATACAATCAAATATTATTTTGGTGATTAAATTAGCCTTTTAGCTACTTTCCTTGCCTCAAGCCTTCCATAATCTAACCCATCATCCATATAACCACCAAAGTGAATTTTTCTAAAGCTTGGATTTAACCATGTCATCTCTTTCCCTACTCAATAAACGTCAGTGGCTAATTTCCTGTTAGCTATGTGATCAAATATCAACTCCTTTTTTTGTTATTTAAAGATCTTTACAACTTGGCTCCTTCCTATGTCTCCAATATGTGCACATTATTCTCCCTTATGATCTGTGCACTCTAACCATATTGGTCTATTTGCTGTTCCTCATACGAGGTACCCCATCTCCTGTCTTTATTTTACTGATTATCTGCCTGTCGAGAATAAATTCTTACCTCATCTCAGCCTCCTGAAACCCTTGGCTTTTTTCAAGGCTCAATTCAAGCAGCACATTCACTGCTTTCTCCTCCTCTTGTGATTTCTCTATCAAAGTCACCTTGTATTTGATTTGTAGAAGTCTCATTTATACCTATATAGGTATATATTGTCTTTGAGAATGTTAACTTTTGTTATTTTTGCATTGCTAAAAGTTAGAATTCCTGTGACACACAGTAAGGACTTAATATTGTTTGTTGATTTGCAGTCTTAAATATTATATAGAGGTCTAAATGCTAGTCCTATATTCTAAAACAGAGCATTTAGTTAATTAGCCAATCAGACACAATATTTAGTATTTGTCTATGGAGGGACTAGTGAAAAACTAGACCCTGTGGAGGTTATTGAAAAAGCAGAAAATATGATCCCTTGCTGTCTTATTATATGGAGGCCTAAATAGTTGTCCTATATTCTAAAACAAAGCAATTAATCAACCAATCAGACACAATATTCAATATTTGTTTATAGGGCTCTAGTGAAAACCTAGACCCTATGGCGGATACTGAATTAGAAACTATGATCCCTTACTAAATGGGGAACCTGCATTGTTATTATGGTCATTGTTTTTGTAACTAGGATCAATGATCTCTTTGGCATCAGGAGGCCCAAGTAAAAAAAACTGCCTCTACCTACACAGCAGGTATTTATTCTTCCACTTAAACTCTTAAAGAACTGCTTGAGTCACTGAGAGGTCAAGTGGCTTGCCCAAGCATCACATCTCCAGTATGTTTCAGAGACAAGACTTCAAATGAGATCTTCCTGAATAAAAGTCCAGCTCTTTATCTGCTATGTACCTCAAGCTCACATTATGTACTGAATGAAAGAATTATAATTATTCAGGTCAATATATGAATCAAGCACCAGATTGGAGGCATAGAATGCAATGATAAAAGAATTCAGACATGCAAAGTATCTTAGGTTGCATTGTGTATGACCAGCATACAACTGAATTTCATTTATCAGCTTAATAGCTTGGAATCATGTTGTGATTGAGTACTTTTTCATTTATATCTAGCTCTTTGTGACTTCCTTTCAGGTATTCTTGGCAAAGAGACAGTAGTGGTTTGCTATTTCCTCCTCCATATAGGTACAGCCTAATCCTCTTTGATTTGCAAAGGGGTAGGTACAACAGGAATGGCTCTCCTCGGCTCTCTTGGGTAAACTTCTCAGTGATTTTGCTCCCTTCCAATCTCTTTGTTTTACAAATGGAGTTTGATGCTTCTGCCTTTGCCCCACCTGCCAGTAGTCCACATAAGTCTTGAAGAGGTACCAAATGGGGAGACACACTGACATGCCTAGACCACTGTCAAGAGAAATTGGCATCTGGGTCTTGCAGCTGCTAGACCTTCCTGATGAGTGTCCCCAGCAATCAACTCCAATGATGTAGCCGGCAAGAAGAGGAGCAGGAGGAGGAGGAGGGCATGTGGTATTCAATCCACACTGCAATCAAAAGGACGATGCAATGCCAGCTGAGTATATCAGGAGCATTATTATGCAAAGAATGGAGAATAACATTTAAATGAGGAGGGAGGACGACCATAATAAACAGTTTGGATTGCCTTTGACTGTCTGCACCTTTCCTGAGAAGATGGGCGTATTGAAATATGATCCTGAAATGCCCTGAGTAGGAGCCCCCAATATACATTTTTGTCACCACTGCAAGGTTTTAGGCCACAAAGCATTTTGGAGCATGTTCAGTCTCACTACCCTTCCCCTTCACTTATTTTTAAAGTACCAAGAGGCCTAGGACAAGTTTAATTTGCCATTCTGTGACTGAGTGGAAATGAGCAGTTCTGGTAGTAGAGAGTATGATGTTAAAAGTTGTTAACATAAGGACGACCATTTAGTACAGATGTCATGGGGACACTGCAAGGGGATTGATGCTCAAAATCATTGAAATAATAAAGCTTAATATGACACAGTACACCAGATCACTACCTTATTTTGCTATTAATCATTTGATGGAAGTTTTTTTTTTCCCCCAAGAAAGATTTTTATACAAAAAGGGAAATGAGTTAAACTCAGCAGTATAAAAGACAGCTTTTATTTTTGTTCCTTTGACAACCTAACCTCCAAAATTGTCTATGATTTTCTACTGTTTTGATGTGGGTGCTTCTAATTATTGTTTCTAGAACTTACTGTTTTTTTAGTATTCCATTTATTTCTACCTTTTTTGAAAAAAAATTGATTATTATAGGCACAATACTAATTTTAGCTATTTAGTTCATTACATTTAACTATCATTCCTTACTTCTTTGGACTTTCATAGATGGAGAAGTCAGAAATAATAGATGTGAAAATACAATTTGAGTTCTATCTTTTTCATGAAACCTTTGCTAGTTATACTAAGACCATAGTAGTATTTCCTTTTCTAACCTCTTCAACCAAATTTTTTATTATTATTGAGTTGGCAATTGTCATAAACTATTTGACAGTGTTCTTATGTCTATATAGATTGTCCCACTAATTAGCTTATCCTTTAAGGACAAGAATATTATTCTTTTATATGAAATGCTAAGGTTATTATGAATAAAATGCTTGGCAAATGTTTCTGTATAATTCCATGATTATGGAGATAATAATAATAACAACTAACATTTACATAGCATGAACAATTTCTTATTTTTATTATTGAGTTGTTTTGGTCATGTCCAACTCATTGTGACTCTTTTTTTTTTTTTTGCAAAGATACTGGAGTAATTTTCCATTTTACAGATGAGGAACTAAGGGAAAGAGGGGTACATGACTTGCCCAGAGTTACCCAGCTAAGTTTCTGAGGCCAGATTTGAACTCACAAAGATGACTCTTCCTCATGATTAGCACTCCTATAATGTGTTAGGCACTGTACAATTATCACATTGGATTCACACAAAAACCCAGGAAGGTTTGTGTTATTATTATCCACATTTTATAGTTGAGGAAACTGGAACAAACAAAAGTAAATGGCTTGCCCAGGATCAGACAGTTAATAATTGTCTGAGTCTGGATTTGAATACATATCTTCCTAACTTCAGACCCAGCACTCTAGTTTTTGTTCCAGTTAGCTGACATTTTCTTTTCTTTCTTTTGTTTTTTTAGCTGACATTTTCAATCCCTCTCTTCCACAATCCCCACTTCCAGTGTCTAACAAGATGCTTTTGGTAGGCAAGATTTCCTATGGTAGGGAATTAATAAATATTCATGGATTGATTAATATTAAGAATTTAAAAGAATTCTTCAAATGCAAGATAACATATAGTGTCCCAAAAGTCTTTGTGCAACCTTAAGTTTTAATATACTGAAATAATAATACCAATAATAACTTTAATAGCTTAAAATTTAACTAAGACTTTGGAGACATCCATAGGCTTCCCTGGATCTAATTAAAGGATTTTTTTTCTGTCTCTTGTGCAATTCAGAGTCATCTTGTTATTGTGCCCTGTTATTTCTCCATTGCTGGTTATTAAGCATCTATGAAGTACATATCTACGAATTTTGTTATCTACAATTTATTTTTTATTCTTAATAGCATTTTGGGGTGGATAAGGCAGGTGAGGCAATTAGGGTTGTGACTTGCCCAAGGTCACAAACCTAGTAAGTGTAAAGAGTCTGAAGGCATATTTGAACTCAGGTCCTTCTGACTCTAGGACCAATGCTCTATCCGCTCTTCTGTTTCTCTTCTTATAGAACTCAGAGTGAGATTTCTAGAAAGACAGAGAGACTCTTTGGAGTACTAGATGGAATGCTGAACTTGACAGGAGGAAGAACTGTTGAGTCTTGCTTCTGATATCAGCTTTGTCACCTTATTCAAATTAATTAATTTCTTTTGGTTTTAATTTACTCACTGATGAAATCAGATAAAGTCACTGACACTGAAGGTCCCTTATAGCTTTACACTTAATCTTATGATTTCTGGCCCATTTTAGAGATTAAAACACTGAAGCATAAAATTGTAGAGTGATTAATCTAGAGCTACATGGACAGTGACAAAGTTGAGATTAGAATACGGATCTCTTCTAGATCTTGAGTTTTTAATATGTGTGTGTGTGTGTACATGCATGTGTGATGGACCCCTTAAGCAGTCTGCTGAAGCACACTGAATTCTGCATCCTCAGACTTATATTTGTTGCTCATGGAGGAAGTGATAAATTCTCCATTCCAGTTCATAGACCTCCTGAAATTTATCCACAGATTGGACCTTGAATAAAGAACCCCTACTCTAATCTATGCTCAAAAACCATCATGCAGATAAAGATACCTGCTGAGAATTTATTTATTCCCAGCCAAGACCTCCATCCTTAAATTAAAAAAAAACTTAAAATTATTTTCCTTTGTGAAGTTGTTCTAAATTAGATTTAGCTTGATTGCATCATGACATTATATTTTTCTCTTCTATGAAGATTTTGTATCTGTTCATGCACATTCATTCACTGTCTAATTAATATATTTATGCACACACATATGTATACATGTGGAGAGACAGAGAGGATAAAGATTTATGCTTGTGTTATCTTTTTTTTTGTGTCTCAATTTAGATGCTTAGATTCTCTAGGGTAAAAACTGCATCTTCTTTAAGCTGACAACATTGAAAACTGTACGATGTTCACAAATGCTAAGGAAAATTTTTTTGTCATAATGATATATTTTTAAATGAATTAATTTTTTTTAGTCTGGTATTATTAAGATATATTTCTGAACTCCTTGGAAAGGTAGACTACATCTTATCTCCTTCTAATTTTATGATTTCATGACCATGTCCAATTGGGGCTAGAAAATCCATATGAAATATGAAAAGTTCAGCCAAAATCATTTGGTTGATTTATCTATATTGTCACAAAAATTTGAGTACATATAGATGATTAGCAAGCAGGATACAGAATGTCATAGAAAGAGATGTTGCAATCAAGGAATACAATATGAGAACAAGAAGTTACATTATGAACTATGCTACTGCCAACAACTCTAAGAAGTAGGCAAAGCAAATATTCCCATTTTGCAGATGAGGAAACTGAGGCATTTTAAATAATATACCCATGAGCCTATAGCTTGCAAATGTCAGACTAGGGATTCAAACCAAAGAAATGATTCCAGATCTTGTACTCATTCTCTATATTGTGGTACCTCTTGTTAAGTTACTCATTTGAAAAAGGCCAAGAAGGTGACATAATAAATGTCTGTAAGCTGATGACGGTTTATAATAAGAAGGATAAATATTGGATTGGAAGAGCAGTGACCAGCTGTGATCTACCTCCAGTGAGGATAAATAGTAGGAAATGGGATAATGTTTCAGTAGAAGGATTTAAGTAAGGTATAAGGAAGAACTTCCTGACAATAAAGGCCACTAAACAAAAACAGGTGGCTGAGAATGATTGTAAAATATCCTCCTCTGGAGAATAAGATAGACAACATCTGTCCAAAATATAGCCTCATTTGAAAGAAGAGGGCTGGATTACAGCCAGGGGGCTAGGTCTTTCAACAATATAATTTTACTTTTATAATTCTTTTCCTTCTCCCTAGTGACACTGTATCCAAGAAAAGATTTGTACTCAGAAGGGTCTTCCCTGACACAGATTAAGTTGCATATACTATCTTATGTGAAAATGTATTTTATAAATTTAGCACTTCTATAAATGGTTTTTCTAAGCCCTTCACTGTGGTTGTTACCACGACGGGGAACATGGAGATAATTTTTCATTCTTTCATGGTATGCCGAATGTGTCAGCAGCAGAAGCACCTAAAAATAATCATACCTTGTATTCATATAGCACCTTTCTCAGAGGTTCTCAAAATGCTTTGCAGACATCATGTAATTAATCCTCCCCAAACATCTAGAGGACAAGTTAATATCATATTAAGTTATTTTTATTGCCTATAAAGATTACACTTTTTTTTTACTTAAGAGATTATGAACATAGTCTTTTTATGTATGTAGTATGCTGGCTGTCTACACCGTAAATGATCAGAAATACTCATTAATTGATTACAAGGGATGTTATGCAGGAGAGAGCATTTAGCAAGCTGCTGGAAAGGGTGCAGATACAGATAACATGATGATCCATTTGGCTCCAGGCCAAGGAGTTTTCATTTGATTAAAGAGTTACTGCAAAGTTCTGAGGAGAGGGTACCTTGATTAGAAATATCCTTAAGGAAACTGGATATAGGTTAGATTTGGGGGAACAGAAGTTGGAGGATGAGATCAGGAATGGCCTTGGGCAAAACTGTGTAATCAGATAAGGGTGTGAGGAGCTCTCCCTTTCTCTGGCCTTTTCTATTTTCTGTAATATGATTTTTATCTTTATGCTCTTTCAACCCTTCCTGTCTATCAAAACCTTTTTTTTGGTAGTTTAAACTTTTATAAGACTCTAATAGTACCCTTATTATTATAATAATTATTATATTATCAATATAATAGTTATTATATTTCCAGGTATTTAAACTTAATCTTCTAGAAGTCAAATTAGTAAAATCATCTGACCACTAATCAATATTGTCTATTTTTGAGGGTGTTTAATGTATCAGCAAGCAAATGGAGGTAGTATTTTGGTGGAAGGAGACCCTGAAATCCAGGGAGGGCACTTTTCACAGTTGGATTCAATTCAGCAAACTTTTCTTGAATGCCTACTGGGTGTAAAGCGCTCTGCTAGGCACGGGCCCCCAAACTACCAAATATGTGCTGCCGTCCCAGCAGGTGATGAGTGAGAATGGAGAGCTGAGTGGTAATGGAGAGAGGAAAGAGCCAAGCTGAGAAGAACTGGCAGGGCAAGATGATAGATTGGATAGAAGGGACAAAGGTGAGGAAGAAGCTGGCCATGACTCCTAGGTTACTAGCTTAGAGAGGTAGGCAGTACTAGTGCCATTGACAGTAATGGGGAAGCTTGGAATACGCTTGTGTTGACATAGGCTGGGGTTTGTGCACAGCCCAGTGGGCTGCCTGCAGGTTGGTAGCTGAACATTAAAATCATGGCATCTTCTCTCTTTGGACTGCCAACAGAGGGGATTGGCCAGCGTGATTATTGCCAGCCCAGAGGTTCTGATGCCCCACTTTAGATTTTTGGAATTGGCAATGGTGGTTTGGTGCTTTTCCACTAAGTCAATTTTCCATATTCATCGACCCAAAACTTAGTACTTGTATTGAGTCCAAAAATTCCTCTCAGAGTCTGGAAAACCTTCTCTTTGCCCTTCATATGGGCTGAAGACTTAGTACAAGTTCCATTTTAGGGCTCAGACCTGTACATTTCAGTTTCCTGAGTGGGTTGAAACTCTCAGACATATAGAAATTATCATTCTTATTACTAATCCTATGTGCAGCCCATTGATTATTACCATGTTGAATTCTGAAAAGAGGGTATTTGCAGGCAAAGGCCCAAGGCCTTCAGCACCACAGCTGAATCCTCACATGAAGATAATTTCTATAAAGTTAGAATCACAGTTGAGCTTGTAGCCCAGTGCAGCTGACAGAATTTTTTTTCCCCAACATGTAAAATGCAGGAAATTGAAGATGGATTCACCAGCCCCTTTTCTTTACTGATTTTAATCAAAGTATCTGTTACTATCAGGAAACACAATCTTAGGTTTATTTATGTATATATATATATTTTTAAGAAGGATCAGTTTCTCAAAGATCTTCAGAAAATTTCAATATTTATACACAGGGAAATTTTATTTGGATCTGTAAACCAATATCAGGGATAAAAACAAAAAACAGCTTCTGTGAGAAGTGCTCCTTTCCCACCAATCAAGAGGAGAAGACCCTAAATGTAAGTGAAAAAAGATCACTGGTCCTGAATGAAAAAGGGAAGTCGTGAAATGAAAGTGAAGGTAAAGAAGGGTTGTGTTTTGCACCAAGAGGAGCATTCTCATCACTGGGATAATGGACTTCTTGATGTACTTATGGTTCACACATTAACACAAGTTGAGTAAGTGTATCTTTATTTAAAAAGTTTTGACTTTTGTAAAAGAAGAAGGCAATTTTGTCTGAATTAATGAAAAGTAGTGGTCACAACTATAGATAAAATTATGGAATGGATCATTTGTGTCTGTCTCCTTAAAATTTTTCATGCATGTCTCCTTGAAGTGGACTCCTTGAAGTATAAATTCCTAATATTTTTTCCTAATTTTACACAGTACTGCAAATGGGGAATGTGCCTTATTTTTTTTTCTACCTCCTATCGTGTTCTTAGATTTTATTCCCTTAGAACTTGCTCTAAACTAGGGATAATTTGATTGTGCACTTACGGTATTTTAGACTGACAATGGATTACCCATTGCTATCATTTTGACAGAGCAAACCAAACTCAAGAAAATTATGCTTGTTCAGTGCTATTTCATTGGACTGAGAAATAAGCTATGTAAGATTTCCTGCATTGGCAGAATCAGTGGACAGGTATCATTACTAATGTTCTCCATAATATATCAAAATAGTTTCTCTTGGAGGTTTGTTTATTTTATTTTTTTAATTTCTATCAATAGTTTGCCATTTATCCAGTTGTTGCAGTGGGAGACCTTGTCCTTTTTTAAACTAAGGTCTTTAACAGGTCTCAGCTTGACTCAAATAATGTCCAATTAATGATTAAGGGTAGATAAACCTAAAAGATGATGTTTTCTTTCACCTAGTCAAAAAAAAAATCAATCTGGGAGGGGAAGACCTTCAGGCTTTATGACCAAAATATTTACATTCATTCTGATCCAATCAGGGCCCAATCAGGGAACAAGTGACTTGCCTTGGGCTTATTGTAGGTCAATCAGTGAGAACCAGAGTGATTCACCTCATGATCCTTAAAAAAGAATTCTAGGTTTATAAACCCCAAGAAACATTATAAGGTTTCAGCAATCAAAATTTACATTTGTTTGGACAGAGTACCTGCAAGTAAAAGTATGATACTGTATGTGAACAGCAGAAAGGGAAGGGAAAGAAAAAAAGAAAAGGAAAGGAAAGGAAAAGAAAAGTTCCACTTGGGCCAGTTGCAGTTGGGTCCCCAGTGGGCAATTCCACGTACTACTCACAGAAGTTGCTGTTTGTCCTTTATTCTCTAAGAGGACCATAAATATCAGGGAAGTGATGCCATGACATGTAAGCAAATTAGATTTGAATGAGGGAAGGCTGTGCAAGGTCAGCTGCCTCAGTTTCCCTTCCAGAACCATCTGGATCCAGTGACAAGATATAGATCAGAATGCCTGAAGGTGGTCTTGGATACAGTAGGAGATCTTGTTCTTTTTAAGCTAAGGTTTTCAACTTGTCAGGTCTCAGGCCAAACTTACTTGTTCATTGTTTGGCTCAGAGTGAATGTACATAACAATTGATTTTGTTTTGACCAGCAACCCAGAGGGTCTTCCCCTCCCATATTGATAAAAAAAATTTTTGGACTAGTAAAAGAGGCCATTTTCTGCCTCATTTGTTACCTAGCCTTAATCATTGGTTCAGTTATCCAGTCTTAAATTTCTGAATTTTTAACTACCAGTGCTACTCAATGTGATTTGTCACCAAATTCTAGCCACCTTTCATCCATAACCTCTTTCATTGGTTTCTAATCCTACTACCAGCATCTTATTTGAGACCTTATTAATTCATGTTTATAAAGTGACAATTAACCTCTTTCCCTGTCTCTATTTCCTCTTCATTTATCATAGTGCTTCAAATAATCTTTCATTATTCCATTCATTTGGATAAGATTGTTCCCACAATGAAAACCTTTCAACAATTCTCCACTGCATACCAAGTAAAAACCAAAGTTCTAGTCTGGGCTACTAGCCACAAGAGTCCCTGAAGGCTCTATCCTGAGTCCTTTTCTCTTTTAACTACCTACTATCTCACTTGATGATCTAATCAATTCCCATAGGTTGAATTTTCATTTCTATGCAGTTGATTCTAAAATCTCCATTTTGGTTCCTAATCTGTCCCCTGATATCCAGTCTTGAATCATCAACTGCTTTTTGGAATCTTAAATTGAATATCCTGAAGGCATTTCAAACTCAACACGTCCAAAATGGAACCTTTTATCTCTTATCTCCCCTCATGCAACTCTTCTTCTCTGCTTAATTTCCCAATTATGTTCAATGGCATTACTATATTGCCTCCTATTCACCTAGATTTACAAACTCATGACTTTTCACTTACACATAAGCCACATATCTAATATGTCAAATCTTGTCATTTCTGCCTGTCTCTTATATATGCTTCCTTCTTTCTAACATATCTGTAACACCAGAACAGGCCCTCACCTATAAAATTGCAATACATTTCATACTAGTCTTCCTGCCTAAAGTCTTTTCTCATCTCTGATTCATCCTTGGCTTAGCTGATAAAGGCTAAAAGCAAGTCTCCCCATGTCACTCTTACTCCATAAACTCCAATACATCAATCTTACTTCTATGATAAAATATAACATTCTCTCTTTAGAATTTAAATATCTTTATAACCTACCTTTCCAGTTTTCTTATACTTTGCTCTATTCAGCACATCTTATGATGAAAATATCTTGCCCAACTTGTTGACCTGAATGTGATAACCCATTTTCCATCTCCTTTTGTAGTTTCCCATTCCTGGAATACTCTCTTTCCTTATCTCTGCCTCCTCTCTTTCCTGACTTTAAATTTCCTTTATTGTTAAATTGTTTCATTCATGTCTGCTTTTTCACGACCTCATTTGGGGTTTTCTTGGCAAAGATACTGTACTGGTTTGTTATTCTTGTCTAGTTCATTTTTATAGACCAGAAAACTGAGGAAAACAGGATTAAATATCTTGACCAGGGTCACAAAGGAAGCAAATGTCTGAGACTGGATTTGAATTTATGAATGAGTATTCAAGATAGTTCAAATTCCCTTCCTGCAGGTGGACTTTCCCAAACCCATTCTACCTCCTACCTCCACTGCCACACTGCAACCCTCTATGGTTAATTTCCATTTGCACTTATATATGTTTTATACAATTAAAAAAAAATATTGTCTCCTCTTTTAGAATGTGACTATCTGAAGGAAAATCACCATGCTGGTTTGTTATTGTTGGGTTTTTTGTTGTTGTTTATTTTCTTTTCTTTGTTATCCTATTAGTGTAAGCACTCAATAAGGTCCTTTATAATTTCCTTTTAGTTCTTCATTTGAATTTCTTTCACTCTTCCTATATGGAGATTCATCCAAACTGGTCAATGATTCTCCAGACACGATTTTTGTTTTTCTATCTTTGCTCATATTGTGTTCTTACACTCTTTCCGCCTTCTATCTGAGATTCTGATTCATCAATCCTCACCACCATAATTCAGTTGCCTTCTTCTTTTGGAAATTTCCTAGCTCCTAGGGCCTTCCCATCCTAAAATATATACTTATTTTTACAATGCTAGACCTTTTCTCCCTTTGAGGTATTCCTTCTAACTTAGGGATGGGTTTGGATCTGTTATGTTCCATTGCCCTCTTAGTTGTCTTGAATCTATGGACTTTAACCATGTCCCTATGTGGATACTTTGCCCTTAACAACAAACTTTTCACATCCATTTTATGAATTGTCCCCCCCTCATTAGAATGTAACCTTTATTTTTGCTTGTATTCATATCCCAGTGCTTTAGCACAAAACCTGATATATAGTATTTTTTTTAAATCTTATTCATTTTAATGTATTTATCCTATTTATTTGTTTGTTTTATTTAATTTAATTTATTAAGTACACAATACTTAACAAATATTGTTACCTGCCTAAAATGTCTCCATAATTGCCACCCAATATTTAAGTATATTAAGCTATCAATATTTAAGCCATCTTCAGTGAATATCTCAGGTAATATCTTCTCCATGAATCTCCACTGGAAATGATTTCTTTGTACTCTGAACTCCTGTGACAATAGGTAGTAATCAGATGCCTAACTTGTAAAGTCCTTGTCTGATATATCATTATGAAATGATGTTGGACTTTTAAAGGCTATACCAGAAAACTTAGCCCATAAGCACTTATTACACACTTATTATATGCTAGACACTTGTGCTAAGTACTAGGATACAAAGAAAGGTGAAAACATGTTCCCCCCTCAAAGATCTTACATTCTAATGAGATTCAAACCATCATGTATAAATGATACAGGAAGTCTTCTCAAAGGCAGAAGAGCAAAAAGTGTGGTCAAACCTATGAAACTGGAAAAGTTTAGGTATGAAACTAGTGAAAAGGCCTATATTTGACACAAATATCATCTAGACTAAATTCAGAGAAGCTCATCACCAGGATGTCATTGACTTGATAAATGTTTTGATCATAGCAATTCTTGAAGACCATCTACTAAATGAAAGTAATTTGTGTTAGGAATAGAATCTTTACATCAAAAAAAATGTGGTGCATTCTTAAAGCATTGGAGATAGGTGTTTACTTGCCCTAATCAATCTACTAGGATTTTAGAAGTAAGGAATTATTTTAAATTTTATCTGGATATCTTCAATGGTCAACACAGCTCCTTGAACATAATAAGCATTTAATAAATGCTTTTTGGGTATGACTGAATAATGTAACTTGTATATCTGTATGATTCCCTGAATATCTATTGAGGATTCCCTGAATCCTCAACAACAAACATCATTTGAGTAAAAAGATACAATGTGTAGGTGACTGCAAAATTTGCATAATTATGAAGATAATTCTTCTTTTATGCTTCTATATTCTTTCATTGTTATTCAGTTGTGTTGGACTCTCTGTGACTCCATGTAGGGTTTCTTGGCAAAGATATTGGAGTGGTTTGCCATTTCCTTCTCCATCTTATTTTACAGATGGAGAAACTGAGGTAAACTTTATTTTTATAAGAGGGAGAATCAACTATCTATTCCCAGGAGTCACAAGGTGATATAGTTAATGAATCAGTATGCACACACTTTGTAGAGATCAGGAAAATGCTAAGTATAGGCTTAGGGAATTGGACAGCTGGTTTTAGAAAATCTTGGACTTTCCATCTCAATGTCCCATTTCATTTCTAGACACATATGCTTAAGTACCAGGTGTACCACACAGGTGGATATCTTGGGATAGAATTTCAATATTTTTGGAAAAATTTATACTCCGTGGGTTGCAAACTTTCTTTTGGAATCTCTTGAGAAATTTATCCAGATGGTATATTGTTGTGTCCTGCAGAACAAAAAGGGGAGAATAAGGTTGTAATTTTAGTTCAGCAGAGATTTTTCACAAATAAACTGTTGCTTAGGCATTCAGCAAACATTTGCTACCTCAAAAATAGACACTGATAAAAAGGATAATTGGGTACACTGAAAACAAGGTATTTCCAGTGTATAATAGAAAGTCATAAACTTATAGAAATTCAGAGTTAGAAATAAACTTAAACAAAGGTATGACTTGTAACATTTTTATCTGGGGCAAAAACTGTATTGGCATTGGAGAATCAGGGAATATGGGAAATTATAGTCTAAAGAATAGCTTGATTTTGGATGGAGTCATAACAATAGAGGGAGGGACTGGTACAAACTTCAACCTTTCTGAGTTCAAGAAAAAAGGCCCCTTGAGATAGAGAACATGGTAAGAGTATCCTTGGAGGTTTGCCTGGAATGGGACCATAAGGGAAGACCCAGGGATGGTGGTTGACACAATAAAGGAAGTTTATCCTCCTCCTCTTCTCCAACTGAGTTTACTGAGGTAAAACCCCATATGACCCTTCATAGTAGAGACTTCCATCTATTCCAACATTGACTTTTTTCTTCTAAACCAGTGTCATTTTAACTGCATTATTATTTTGATAAAATGGTTCTGGGTAAGGAAAAACATGTATAAAAACATTTAATACAAAACTCAATGCAAAGGAAGTAAAATATCTTGATATCACAGAACCACAATGTGATATATATATACATATATATATATATATGCTAACATTAAAACAATTCAAATATTTCTTGATAAATTTATTCATTAATTTATATTTCCTTTAAACAATTATTCCCTGACTACTTACAATTGCAAGGTACTTACCCAGAACATTTTAACTGTGCTAGACATTCTAAATTTTCTAAGGAAAATTCATCTATCGTCTCAGATTTAGAAGACATGTAGAGGATGGAAGGCAGCTAGATGGTGCAATGAATAGATCCTGGAATCAGGAAGACCTGAATTTCAATCTGACCTCAGATAGTTACTAGCTGTATTGTTGGGCATGTCATTTAATCCTGTTTGTCTCAGTTTCCTCATCTGTAAAATGATTTGGAGAAGAATATGGCAAAACTACTCTATTATCTCTGTCAATAAAACCCAAAAATGGATTCATGAAGAGTCATACACGACCGAAATGACTAATCAACAACAGAGGATGGAAGCAAGATCCAGTATTGAATATGTAAGAGTGGCATATCATTACATAGAATGTGAACAGAGTTTTCCAACCCAAAGAGCTCATAACTTTATGCGGTCCCATGAAGAAATGCATGGTCCTGTAATAAATGTGTCTGACAACAACAACAGCAAGAGTTTAATTGAGATTGACGCTGTGAATGCAAAGAACAACAAACTTTGGGATTTTGCTTTTATTGTTATTGTGGAGAAGAGAAGAATCAAATAAGAAATAGTATCACTGCTTGCACTGAAAAGGATGATAACACTGGATGAGATTGAGAGGGATGAATTACTCACCTCTTGATTTATTTCTATTTTATTTGCAAGAAAAATGATATTTGGATTGATATTTGGGGAAGATTAAAAAAAACATTATTAGTTTGTGAAAACCCAAGATAAAAGACATGATCAAATACTGCCTTCAGTGAATTCAAACCACAATATAGGAATGAATTACATTGTAAAGTAATAAAAAGACTGACAGATGTAATTACTAATCTGTTTTCAATTATCTCTGAAAAAATTTGGAGAATAGGAGTTCAGCCACACTTCAAAAGAGCAAATGTCCCACTTTTTTAAAATGGAAGTCCGTGAAATGTTTACATTGTAGAACTGTGAGCCTGACTTGTGTTCCTGGGAAAAATTCTAGAATTATTGAGTGGATAGCTTTTGAACACTTGAAAAAGAAATAATAATCCCTAAATCCATCATAGCTTCATCAAGAACAGAATGTATCAGAGTAAGCTTAATTTCTTTTTTCTTTTTTTTTTATGGTGACTAGACAAGAGTATTAAGAAAAGGCAATAGATTACATATAGTTTGGTTCTTATAAAGCATTTATCAAAGATTCTCCAACTATTCCCAAGAATAGTATAGAGAAATTTGTACTAGACAGTAATACCAATTTGGAACTGAATGAATAAATGGGAGCAAAGAATAATAATTCATAGATGAAATTTCAGTTTGGAAGTAAATAATCTTGGAGGACTCTTCAGTGGAATATCTGGGGCATCTGCTCTTATTTTTGTAGTATTTAACATTTTTATTGTCAACTTAAATGAATGCAAATTTGTATGCTTATCACATTTTCAAATGACACAAAGTTTACAGGGATATATGAGAATGTTTATGTGTATATAGACATATGTATACATATGATACATACAACACACATATAATATGGTGAAACCAATATAGATGAATTCAAAATTCAATATGGTTTAAAAATAAACTTCATGGCATAAAAAAGACATAACTAAACAACTCCTTTGAAAACATTTGGGAATTTTTTAAAGGACTACAAATTCCACATATGATACACTAAATATTTATAAAGAACCTACTATGTGTCAGGTGCAGTGCTAGGTGCTAGGGATACAAATAGAAAAAAAGATAATCTCTGTCTTTAAATAGCTTACAGTCAAATGTGGGAGGATAATACACAAAAGGAAGCTGAAAAGAGATGGGGAATCAGAAGGTAGCTGGCAAGTTGAAGTTAATGGTGGAGATGAAACCAAGTAGAGCAGCTGGTGGCAAATAAAGAGATGGCTGGCATTTTGAACCTTCTATAAAGAGAGGGAATGAGAGGTGATTTTTGCTCAACTCTCCAGCTCTCCAGTCAAATGGAAACAATTGAGGGTCAGGAATGAGGTGGAAATAGCAAAGTTGATGCAATCTTCATGATGAGTTTTCTGGTGATAATTTTGCCTGGTGAGTTTATCTGGATGGATCAACAATGTGACATGAAAGTCAACCTCCCCCCCCCAAAAAAAACCCCAAAACCCAAACCCAGTCTCATCTTACACTACATTAAATAAAGCATAGCTCCAGAATTAGCTTTTTTAAGTGAGGTAATAGTTCATTTATACTCTGTCCTACCCAGAGTACATCTGAATTATTCTGCTCATTTTAGGAATACTACCTTCTAAGAAAGATAAACAAACTGGAATATGTCCAAAAGAGGATAGCAAGGGTAGTGAAACATGAGAATTGTTTTGAAGGAACCCTTTTAATCTGGACAAGAGAAGATAGGAGACATGATAGCTGTTTTGAAGTCTTTAAACAATTGTCACATAGAAGAGAAATTAGGCTTATTTTTTTTTTTTTTACTCCAGAGAACAGCAGCAGGAATATCGGATGGAAGTTTGAGAGGCTGATTTATGTTTGATGCACAGAGAGTACCTACCACACACACATACATACACACAAAGTCCTAACTAGAGATTTTGCTAAAGATATGCATCAAAATAACTATATAGTGCTATGTAAATATATATGCAAATATAATAAAACCATATACCTACCTATAACTACATATAATTGATATACTCATATAGATATAATGACATATGCATGTAACTGTAACTATGTATATGTGAATATATACACACATATAAATACACAAACACATACATGCACTTTTTGTATGTATATGTGCATACACACAGAGGCACACACATGTGTATGTGTATATATACATATTATATATAAACACACATCTTATAAACATCATACAAACACACACATATATTTATATATAAACACATGTACACATATATTGCCTCTGTGTGTGTGTGTGTATGTGTATGACAAACTCCAAAAAACTAGGCAATATTTCAGGAGTTTAGAAATTTCCTCCAACTCCCCCCAAAACCCTCCTCTACTCATTATTATTTGATATTTCTCCAATAATTCTTTTGTTGCTTTAAGCTTTAGATACCTTTTAAAATCATAGTTTTCATATTAGAGATTAGAGAATAATAGACCCTCAGAGTTAGAAGAGGTCCAACTAATTATCAGTTCTGATTCATACCTTAATTGGAACCTCTTTACCACATACATCACTTAGGAAAGTCTCGGGTTCCTCTGGAAGACCTTTGAATGGAAGCAGTGGAGAAACAAATTTAGGCTAAATGCAAGAAAAGGAAAAAAATAAATGAGGGAAGGGATAGAAGACTTTATTTTTTAAAAAAGAGTTAGAACTATTCCAAACTTGAATGGACTGTTTAGGAGATGGTGGGCTCCCAGTCACAAAAAGTTTGTAACTGGAGGTAGGATGACCTCATTTATTGGTTGTGTTATAGTGGTTATCCATAATAAAATGGCAGGATTGTACAGTGCTTTTCATTTAATAATCAATTAATAGTTATTCGTGGAATGAATTTATGGGGTAAAAACTTTCAAGAAACATTTTCTTTTTAAAAATATTTTAAGTTATCAATCTTTTGTTCTTTGAGTTTCACATTTATTTAAAGAAAATATCAATGGGCCTACCATGAAGAGAAAAAAGAAGCTATCAAGGCAAAAAGAAAGGAGACTTAGAAGCAATGGGAGATACTTCATGATTCTACTTAGGGATAATGTTGAGTCAAAAAAAGCATGTTAAATAACTTTTTCTTCTTAGTGCACATATTTTCTGAATTAATATGCTACTTCTTTAATATCACAACACTAATTGGGATGGAATGTTTCATAGCATTGAAAAGACGACAGAGTTGGCAGTTGGCACTGAATAAACCAAAAATATTTATTTGGAGTTTGTTATTTTTTTCCTTTTTGTGCTCTCTTACAGATGTATTTACTAGCATGTTTCCTGTTATTAGATTACATTTTCATTGTATTTCATATTAATTATTTTAAGAGCAGAAATCTTGTCCATTGAATCCAGCTGATATTTAAACAATTTAACTTATTTTGTTAAAGACAAATAATTGGTTTTTTTTTTGAAAAGATAGTAGTTTGCTTTTCACTTTGTAGCCTTTGCCTCACTTTAAGATATTTTCATTTCCATCTAATGCTTCTAAAGACCAAATACTTTTGGGTTTTTACTAAGTGCAAGGCATTCTACTAAGCACAGTAATGGAGAAAGGTAGGAAAATAATACTGGTAAAGTAAACAATTCTAACACATATTAACATGTTATTATATAAAACAAAGCAAGGTTTGAGGGTGCTTTGTCATTACAAATGGAGTAAAGGAAGGCTTCATGTAGAAAGGGGTGTTTGAATTGGAAGTTAAAGGAAGTGAAAAGGAGGAGGATTTTCCAGTGCGAATAAATGAAGGAAGTTGGAAAGTAGTTTATTATTATTAAAAATTTTATCGTTGTTTTGTTTTTCAAATTACAAACATTTATAAATTATTTCTACTTCATACTTCATGAGAGATCTTATAACAAAATAAAACTGTTAAGTAAGACTCATAGAAGTACATGTAACATTTCATATATAAGGCATGTTTTAGAAATAATGAATAGCTTATTTTGGCCTACTTTGGAAAGCAGGCATATGGGATAAGGCAGGAAAGGCAATGGTATCAGACTGTAATGGGCCTTAAAGTCTGAACAAAGCAAGTTGAATTTTACCGGATAAGCAATCATATATATATACATACATGTATATATACACACATTAATATGTGTGTATAAGTGTGCACATGTAAGTAAATGTACATACACACACGTATATGTGTGTGTGTGTGTGTGTGTGTGTGTGTGTGTGTGTGTGTGTGTGCTTTATTCCTCTATTAGAATATTTAAGCTTCTTGAGGACAGGAATTACTTGTTTGTTTGTAGCATCTATCTAAAATCATCAGCAGGCATCATATATAATGGGGATGAACTAGAAGCATTCTCAATAAGATCAGAGCTGAACATGGTTGCTCACTATCCCCATTACTATTCAATATTGTATTAGAAATGTTAGCTTAGCAATCAGGGATGAAAAAAAAAATTGAAGGAATTAGAAAAGTAACGGGGAAACCAAATTATCACTCTTTGCAGATAATATGATGATATATTTTGAGAATTCTAGAAAATCAAATGAAAAACTATTTAGAAACAATGAACAACTTTAACATAATTGCAGAATACAAAATAAATCCACATAAATCATCAGCATTTCTATATGTTACCAATAAAGTCCAGCAGCAAGTGATATAAAGATAAATTCCACTTAAAATAATTATAGATAATATAAAATTTTTGGAAGCCTACCTTTCAAGAAAAAGTCAGGAACTATATGAACACAATTACAAAACACTTTGCACACAAATAAAGTTAGATCTAACCAATCGGAAGAATATCAAGTGCTCATGGGTAGGCTCACTCAGATAATGTAATAAAAATGAAAATTCTACCTAAATTAATCTACTTATTCTGTGCCATATTAATCAAATTGGTAAGAAATTGCTTTAAATAGTTAGAAAAAAAATAACAAAATTCATCTAGAAGAACAAAAGGTCAAGAATTTCAAGGGAATTAATGAGAAAAAATGCAAGTGAAAGTGACCTAGCTATATCAGACCTAAAACTATTTTATAAAGCATCAGTCATCAAAACCATTTGGCACTGGCTAAGAAACAGAGCAGTTGATCAGTGGAATAGGTTAGCTTCACAAGACACAATAGGAAATGACTACAGTAATCTAGTATTTGATAGAAAGATTCCAGCTTCTGGGATAATACAACACTATTTGCCAGGAAAATTGGAAAATAATGTGGCAGAAACTAGGCATTGATTTAGACACAAAGAGTGTTACAATGAACAATTTAGGTGCTTATCTTTCAGATCTATGAAAAAGGAAGGAATTTATGGCCCAAGAAGAAGTGGAGAACATTATGAAATGCAAAATGAATAATTTTGAATATGTTAAATTAAAAAGTTTTTATATAAACAAAACCAAGATTAGAAGGGTATCAAAAAACAGAGAAAATATTTTTACATCCCCAGGTTCTGATAAAGGCCTCATTTCTAAAATATATAGATAATTAACTCAAATTTATAAGAGTACAAACTATTCTTCAATTGATAAATGGTTAAAAGATATGAACAGACAATTTTCAGACAAAGAAATTAAAACCATTTCTATTCATATGAAAAAATGCTCTAAATCACTATTGGTTAGAGAAATACAAATTAAGACAACTCTAAAGTACACTACACATCTCTCAGATTGGCTAAGGTGAAAGAAAAAAATAATGATGAATGTTAAAAGGGATGAAGGAAAACTGGGACATTAATACATTGTTGGTGGAATTGTGAACTGTGAAACATTCTGGAGAACGATTTGGAACTATGCCAAAGTGCTATCAAAATGTGCATATCTTTTGATCCAGCAGTGTTACTACTGGATCTGTAATCCTAAAAAGATCATAAAAAGGGGAAAAGGACCTACATGTGCAAAAATATTTGTCACAGCTCCTTTTGTGGCGGCAAGGAACTGCAAACTAAGTATATATCCATTAGTTGTGAAATGAATGAATAAGCTATGTTCTATGAAAGTTAGGGAATATTATTGCTCTATACGAAACAACCAGTAGGATGATTTCAGAAAAGCCTGAAGAGATGTATATGAACTGATGCCAAGTGAAGTAAGTATAACCAAAAGAACATTGTATACAGCAACAACAAGATTACGTGATGATCAACTCATGAACATGGTTCTTTTTTAACAATGAGGTGATTCAGGTCAACTCCAATAGATTTGTGATGGAAAGAACCATCTGCATCCAGAACGAGAAATGTGGGGACTGAATGTGGATCACAACATAGCATTTTTACTTTTTTTTGTTTGTTTTTTGCTTGCTTTTTCTTATTACTCATTTTTCTCTTTTTGATTTGATTTTTCTGGTGCAGCATGATGAATGTGGAAATATATACAGAAGAATTGCACATGTTTAACATATATTGGATTACTTGCTGTCTAGGAGAGGTGGGAGGAAGGGAAGGAAAAAATTTGGAATGCAAGATTTTGCAAGGGTGAATGTTGAAAAGCATCTTTACATGCATTTTGAAAATAAAAGAAGCTATTATTAAAAACACAAACAATAAAATAAAACCTGGTGCTATTTTTTATTTATTAATTCAATGACTTTTTTAACTTTCAATTTTATTTCTGTTTTGATTTACAGGATTTTCATTTTGGTATTTATTTGGAAAAATGCTACTTTTCTCCTTATTTTTAAAAATTTCATGTCCAATTAATTTATCTATTTTTTTTTACTTTTTATTAATGTATGCATGTTTTTCATTGTTGTCAATCTCTTTAGTGTGATTATTGATTTATGATTTGTTTTGTGACCAATTCATTCTTTAGAATTAGATTTAGCTTACAATTAATTTTTAATTTGTGCTTCTATGACTCTTAATGTAATTTTTATTGCATTATAGTCTGAAGAGGATACATTTAATTTTTTCTAAGTATTTGCTTGTGAGATTATTATGCCCTGATACATGATCAGTTTTTATGAAGGTGCCACATACAACTGAGAAAAAAATATCTTTTTCTATTCCCATTCTTTTTCCAAAGATCTATTATATATATATAAAAGTATATATATTTGAAATTCAATTCATTCATTTCCTTAGCTTCTTTCTTATTTTTTTAATGGTTAGATTTATCTAGTTCTGAAAAGGGAAAGCTATGGTCTCCTGCTAGTATAGCTTTAATATTTTCTTCTTTAATTCATTTAATTTTTCCTTTAAGAAATTGGATACTATGCTTTTTGGTGCATACAAGTTTAATGTTGCTTTTACTTCATCATTTATAGTGCCTTTTAGCAAGATCTAATTTCCTTCTTTTAATTAAAATATTTGTTTTTGCTTTTGTTTGAGATAAAGATTATTATTCTTGCTTTTCTTATTTTTACTTCAGCTGAAGCATAATAGATTCTGCTCCTGTCCCATATTTTTAACTCTGTGTGTATCTCTCTGTTTTCATTGTGTTTCCTGTAAACAACATATTGTTTGATTCTGATTTCTAATACAGTATGTAATGTGCTTCCATTTCATGGATAAATTAATCTCGGTCACATCCAGAGTTATGATTACCAATTGTGTATTTTCTTCCATTGTATTTTCTTCTGTTTGTCCTTTCCAGTCTTTCTTTTTATCCTGTGCTTCTTTTGAAATCTGTTTTGCTTCTGACCATTGTTTTTTGTTATCTATCCTCCTTTTTATTACCTCTGCCCTTTTCTATTAGCCTCTTCTCCTCTTAGTTTTCTTTTGGTTAAGACAGATTTTATATTCAGTTGAGTAGGTACATAATGCTTCTCTTTGAATCAATTTAGATAAGAGTGAGGTTCAAGCTTTTTTTTGACACATTGTAAAAACTCTTCATTACTCATCATTTCATGAGATAATTTCTCCTTTCTTCCTCTTCCTTCCACATTCTCTTATTACATCTCTCTTTCTTACTAATCCATTTTTAATATCATCCTAACATAATCAACTCTCTCCCATGCCTTTTTTTCTCTGTCTAATCTTTCTAGCTGCCTCAATAATGATAAATTTATTAAGATTTATATATTTCATCTTCCCTTAAAGAATGTAAACAGGTTAACCTTATTGAGTCTCTTATGTTTTCACTTCATATTTACCTTTATGTGATTCTCTTAAGTCTTTTATTCAAAAGTCAGATTTTCTATTCATCTCTGGTTTTTCATCAGGAATACTTAAAAGCCTTGTATTACATTAAACATTCATTTCCCCCAGTTCTACTGGATAGATTATTCTTGGTTGTAATCCTAGCTCTTTTGCTTTAGGGAATATCATATTCTATGCTTTCTGCTTCTTTACTGAAGTAGCTTCTAAATCTTGTATGATCCTGATTATGGTTCCATGATATTTGCATAGTTTTATGCTGGCTGCTGGAAGTAATTTCTCTTTGATCTAGGAGCTATAGAATTTGACTATAATATTCCTGGGGACTTTTCACTTTGGGATATTTCAGGAAATGATTGCTAAATTCTTTCAATGTCTATTTTTCTATTAGGATTTAAGAGTCCAAGCAGGTTTTCCTTGATTATCTCTTAAAATGTGATTATCTAGGCACCTTCTTTGAAAATGAATTCCAAGTAGTCTAATAATTCTTAATTTATATCTTCTCAATCAATTTTCCAGTTCAATTGTTTTTCTAATGAGATATTTTGAATTTTCTCCAATTTTTCATTCTTTCATCTTTTTTATTGCTTCCTGAGATCTTATAAAATAAGTGTTTAGTTGCCCAATTCTCATTTTCAAGAAATAATTTTCTTCAGAGAGCTTTTATAGTTCCTTTAAAAAACAAAACAATTGCATATTTCAGTTTTATAAAGTTATTCTCCTCATTGAAGTTTTGTACCTCTTTTTCCATTTGGATAATTCTATTTTAAGGTATTTTCTAAAATATTTTTCTGTCTCTTTTACAAAATGACTCATTGTTTTTTCATAATTCTTTTACACTTCTCTCATTTCTTTACCCAATTTCTCTTTACCATTATTATTTGATTTTGAAAAAAAAAATTAGCTCTTCCAGGAATTCTTGTGAGCCTTGTTCAAATTCACTTTTTTTTTCCTTTGAGGCTTTGCTTGTAGCTCTTTTGTCATCATTGTCTTCTGAGTTTATATCTTGATCTCTTTCACCATGGTAGCTCTTAATAGGTTTCTTTTTCCTTTCTTTTCTTTTCTTTTCTTTCCTTTTCTTTTCTTTTCTTTTCTTTTCTTTTCTTTTCTTTTCTTTTCTTTTCTTTTCTTTTCTTTTCTTTTCTTTTCTTTTCTTTTCTTTTCATTTCCCATAGTCTATTTCTTGTGTTTGAACTTTGTTAAATTTGGTCTCTGTTCCTGGTTTTGGGAGTAGGACAGGTACTGTCTTAAATTTCATGTTTGTTGGTTTGTGGCTCTGCTGTTTTCAGAAGTATTTCTAAAGGTTTGGAAGTTTGTTTAAGACGATGTGATCTGGGAACAAATGCAGTTACTCTTCTCTTAGTCTATGTTTGGTCCTTACCCAGGGAGGCTCCTGCTTTCTTAGGACAGAACATGATACTACTCCTCATGACTCTTTATCCCTTGTGACTACAAAGGTTAATATAGTCATTACGTTCCTGCTCTTTCATGGTCAAAAGTTCTTTCCACCCTCCAAAAATGGGCATAGGTAATGGAACTGTCAAACAGTGCCCTGTCCTGCGTAGGTCCCTTTCAATCTTTTTCTGATCATTTGCCTGATTCTTTTAGCATCTCTGGTCGGAGAACTCCCAAAGCTGTTGCTGTTATGGAACCATTAAGTTCCATCACTGGAATTGTACCCATATGGGTCTGGGGTTTCTGGCTTCCTGGTCAAGGATTTTTCCACTACAGAGTACTCAATCTAAGCATATAGATTTAGTTAGAGATTTATTTTATATATTTATATTATATACAAATATCATTTATAAATTTATTTCTTTTTGTCATGTATATTTCTGTTTGGTTTTTTTTGCAATTCTGTCCACTTCATTTTATCTATTTTAGATGGAAATAATGCCAATTTCACATTCTTTAAAGAGTTCCTCATTTAATATCTTTTTTATTTGTGTACTTTAATATATAATTTTAGGGAGAAATACAGTGATGATAATAATAGTTAATGATGTTTCTATAGTGTTTCAAAGTTCAAATACATTCATATGTATGATGTGATTTGAACCTCACAATAACTATGTGAGATATGTACTATGGACATTACTTTTGTGGATTAAGAAACTGAAGATGGGATGTATTAAATGACTTAAAATCATATTATTGGAAAAAATAACAGAGGCAAAATGTGAACCTGAATATTCCTAACTATAATTTCAGCATTCTATTAGGCTACATTACTTCTCAAAAGATAATGATTCTTTTTTTGCAAGAGCAAATGGTGATGTATAGACCTCAGTTTCCCCATTTGTAAAATAAAGAGGTTGTGATTCCTTTAAGCTTAAAAATATGGTGAGTCTAGTAATGTAGCTAGAGGATATACATTAGTTATAATAAAAATAAATTTGACAAGGATATTGGCATATTATTTACAATATATCAGAATAATGATGGCAGCAGTGATAGAGTTAGTGTTGGCGGTTTGTTCATGCTGAGCATCTATGTTGCAAAAAGGTCACATTTGGCATAAATAATGTCATATTTACATTCTACACTCCATAGTCTATGCTTACAATATTGTTATGTGCCTCTACACAAAGGAGATAATATAGCTTCTTAGAAATATAATTTATTATGAGAGAGATACTGGGATAGTCTATCACTACTTCAAAATATGCGCTAAAATTTTGCATATCTATGCCTGAAATGAAACTAATTAATGGTATCATAGACAAATGTGGAAGGAATTTTCAAGACTATCTAACTTAACTGTCACTATAGATTTTGAAACAGAGACTCGGGGAATTTAAGATGACATGCCTATAATCACATAGGCATTAAGTTTCAGAAGCAGAATTTGAATTCAGATCTTATTTATTCTAAGCTCAGCACTCTACTATTTCAAACTCTCTCTCAACTTGTGTTCAAAACAGGAAAAAATAATAACTACTAAACAGTGTTTTGCTTACAACATCTTTGATCAACTCTAACCAAATGTTGGTTTGAATGAAATTTTTCTGCCCTTAGTAGAGTCATTAAAAATGCCTATGGTAAATGGTAACTTCTATAATTTCCCCCCAATATATCTTGCATTTTATATCAGAGACCCTACTTTGTTCAATAATTTAGGAGGCAATCTAGGCCCTCTGTCTTTAGCATCCCACTGCCTATAGCGTCTATTGTTTCTTAATTGAGTCTGAATGTCTACAAACTAAAAGCTTTAATTGTGTACATACAAGATGTTGAAAATGAAAACTGCTTCGTTTGTTTCAAGTAAGTTTTTGGTAATTGAATTATTTTCAAAGCAAACAAGTCATCCCTGAGAGTATCAAGTCTTAATGTTCCCCAAACATTTTCCTCTTCTTACTTTCTCTCAACTAATAGCACTAGTATCCTTCCAATTTTGGCTTGTAAACTTTTGCTTCATCATCATATAGATAGCGGCTCATTTTTGTAGGTGCTTCTGTCACAGTCCCTCACATATCTTTAATTTTCAACTCTTATCATAATCACTTTTCTCT
The DNA here is from genome assembly GCA_023553655.1 of Myrmecobius fasciatus. NCBI lineage: Eukaryota > Metazoa > Chordata > Mammalia > Dasyuromorphia > Myrmecobiidae > Myrmecobius > Myrmecobius fasciatus. The sequence continues at coordinate 65,008 of JAJPUD010004355.1, forward strand.
AATTTTCATCTCTTATGACCTAGACTTGGGTAGCAATTCTCTTCTGCTTCTAGTTTGTCCTCCCTTCAATATGTTCTTCACAAATATTTTGATTTGTTCTTATTATTTTTCCATTGAAAAACTTCTAATAGTTCCATGTTTACCTGCTGAATAAAACAACTCTTAATTCTAGAATTTATGGCCCTTCTATACTTCACTCCAATTCACCTTTCTGGATTTATTTCATGTTCTCCTTTTTACATCTTCTAAATTAAAGTCAAATTGGACTCTCCTTGGTTCTGTCCTTTAAAATCCATGCTCACCCTTACTTATTTACTTAATGTGTCCAAAATGGAAACTACTCCCATCTCTTAAAATTGAAGTTCTTTCCTTCCTACAAGTCCCAATTCAGCTGCCATCTTCTTTACTAAAACTATCCTTACCAGGGCAGCTAGATAGAACAATGGAATATTAACTATGTGACCCTGGGCAAGTCACTTAACCACAATTGCCTCACAACATAATCTATCCTTACCCTATTCTCTCTGCTAAAATTATCTTCCCTAACTCAGATTTCTAGTAATATTTCACCTGCACCTATCCTTTGCATAAATTTCTCTCTTCTATCATAGAGATCTTTCATCCCATTAGATTGTAGGTTTCCTTAGGGCAGGGATTGAATCTTATCTACCTTGGAGCCAGCAATGTTTAGCATGATAACTTGTCCCCATTTTGAACTTAATAAAGACTTTGTCAGAAAAGTTAAAAAAAAAAGAGGAAAGGAAAGAAGGAAAAAAATAAGAAGGATTTACTTGTTTGTTAAATGTCATATTAGATAATTATATAGAAGTTGTTTACTTGTTAGGAATTCTAAAAGACTTCTTGATTTTCTAGGCTCTTCTTGAATCTTGTAGATTGCAAAAAGTAATTTTTCAGTGCAGTGCACATGAAATTAAGCATGCAACTGCTATTATTAATGGAATTTATGCATCATTTTTTCCCACACACATACCAACATATACATACATGGAAGGTTGGAGATGTACTATAGTTGTTCTATAAGAATTATAAAATCAGTAATCTATCCCTTGAGATAAATTTGTAATTCATTTTCTCATGGAAGAAAAATTGAGCCTGACATCTCAGAGGACTTGCTCAAAAGAATCACTTTCTGGTGATAAATGCTTGGATCTCATATTTTATTTTTAAAATATGTCCATTTCAATATTATACACTTGAAAGGACAAAACACTTTCTTTTGTAATTATGTAAATTCAATGTTAGCAAAATATTGAATGTCATTTCAGTACCCTAAACATTAAAATCTTTTATTTATCCTCATATCTCAATACTTCAGTGACAATAAAAACTCTTATGGTGCTTTTGTTATGTTGCCTCAACATGAAGGCAACCTCTTCTAGGATTGTAACAATATTTCAGTTGTTGATTTCTGATGATTTCCTAGAATAATGTTTTGAAGATTTTGTTGCCTCTACAACAAATATATCCAATTACATTGACTATAATTAATAAATGGCCCCTTAATGATTTTGATGATCTATTTGTCCTTCTTTTTCTCCCTGTCTGTATATGTTGTCCCAGTTTTCCCATTTTTGTATAGAAAAACTAAGGCAGTTAACAGTAGTTGAATAAGAATGAACTAAGGAGAGACAAGATAAAGCCTCTTTTGGAGGAAACAAGAAATCAGATGAGATTCCTGGCTTAGAAAATATCCATAAAAGCAATTGATGGCAGGTTATTATGGTTTCATTACTGAGTATTTTCTGTGGCTCTGTCTTGGTGTAATTGTGTTGCTTAGCTGGTGGTCTGCAGGTGAACAGCATTACCAAATTAGTTAACTTCCTTTTAGCTCTTCCTATATGACTTAGAACTTGATGAGCACCAAATCAGCCTGCAGATCAAGTAAAAAGGCCATGCTCTATTATTGCTGCTTCTGTCATTGTTCTGTTTCATCAGTGGATTTCAACCTGGCACCATGCAAGCCTGATTGCTACTAGCTTAGTAAATAGAAGAAACATATACTACTAAAATTTATATTACTTTCAAATCAAAATAGGCTATAAAAATCCCATAGGTTGTTTGGTTGCCTCTGTGTTCTTATAAAAGGAAAATGTCCAATTTTCTTGGTTTCCTTTTGTTAAAAAAAATTAAACTTTGAAATATGTTCTGCAAGGGAGCAAGTTCCACTGAACAAGTACCTCCAGCTGCTTCAGATGATGTTCTGGTAAGTTGTTCCCTCATTGCTTTTCAGTTGAGTCTTTCCTAGACTTGAAAAACTGCCTAAACTAGCGTCAGGTTTTATGGGCTACCCGTTTTATATTTTCAATGTCACTTTTAACAGGCAAGAAGGCCATGACAAATAACTGCAAACTAGGTGCCAAGTGTAATGCAGGTACTCTATATGCATATAACCCTTATCTTTTATGGCATAAACTCCGCCTGCACCACTGCCTGAGATGTGAATACAAGAGCCAAAGCTAAGAGAGAACGAATCCACCTGTCAAACTGTTTCTGTAACTCTTCCAGCACATTTATAGCATCATGGTCATTTTGAAAGCCCTTATTACAGAATGCCATTTGTTTCCTATAAATGCTTGTTTAGATGTGGGAGAAGTAGCATCTATCTTAAAAATCACCCAGTGTAGTGTTGTATGTAGTCCTGCAATACAATGAGGCAGATGCAGGGGAAAACAATATTTAAAATAAGTTAGCAAAGCAATAATCTCCAGGGAACTTCCTCTAGCCTTAAAAACCCGAAATAAAGCACCATAAAAGCACCAAACACTTAAGTGTTATCAATAGATAGCTATTCATTTTTAAGAAAGAATTTTCTCAACATAAAGTTGTGTGTGTGTGTGTGTGTGTGTGTTTGTGTGTTGTGAGTTTTCCTTGTGAACTTCCTTTTTATGAGGGATTGTGGTATGGTTCAGTAGAAATTGTAGAGCATCTTTTCTCAGAGATGGTTGCATTAACGTGCCAAAGCCTTTTTATTTTATGCCCTTTAAAATTTTGACGCACCTTTTAAAAAGTATGAGTTGTGTTGGGAAAAGTCTAATCACTGTTCTGCATGAACGGAAATGTGTTATTTTGGTAAGGGTGGTGCTGGAATGGGGTTTTCGCATAAGTGTGTCTATAGAGTACAGATGTCCAGAGACACTGGTTGATTTTGATGCCCAAATCAACCAACTAGAAATGTTAGTTCTGCCAAAATTAGTCAGAGGAATTTTGACTAATCACCACTTACGCAATTTGGGTTTGAAAGTTCTAGAGTTTGGGGGACTATTTTGAATTAATTCCATAGACACTCTACTGTGAGAGCAAACTTTCTTTATGCTTCGGAGCTTTCAGCAGCCTCTCAATAATATACTGTGTAGATGTAATGACTTCATACAGATTTTTTAGAAGTCACTTGGGATACCACAGTCTTAGTTTGCTGATCTAATCCATTTTCCCTTTCTTCCCCAATGCGCACTCACCCTCATCTCTCTGGCTGCTTGTCCCTGGATCTTTTCCCATTCCAATCAGTGTTGTCCTTTAAAGTGTTTCATTAAGGTTGAAGTTCCAAGGACATCGCTTTCTCTCTTTGAATAAAATGTGCCTTCTCCCTTGAATGCAAACAGCCTGTGCAGTGACTGTACAATCAAAACAACGGGAAATATACCCAGTGCACTCAGGCAAAATTGTTGTTTGAATCTCTTGGAAATGTCTAGTAACAGGTGCAGTCAGATAGGCTGGCAAAGTATTCTGGTTTCATAACAATTACTAATAAGAAAATAAACATTAGGTATGCATTATTAAAATATTTTTATTTTTATTTCTCTGGGAAATTAAAAAAAAGCGGTAACGAATTCTACAGCATTCAGACACATAATGAAAACATTAGACTCAAATTCTCATAGTCTAAATAGTCCAATATCCCTTTTACTGTAACAAGTATTTAAGAAGTTTTGTGGTTTTTTAAAAAAATATATATATATATATATACACACACACATTATTCTTTCCTATATTTCTTGGAATGCAATGTTAACCATTTCATTGCTGGTGGTAGTGGTGAGAAGGATACAAGTATAAAGTTGCACGGGGTGGGAGGTACATGAAGGTTCATGTATCTTCATTTTTGACTATTGTATGTTTATATGCTATACTTGCTACAGAATTCTAAATAAAATCAGCATTAATATATATATTTTTCCCCTTTCAGAAATTAAAACAATGTCAACCGTTCCTAGATTTTTGGTTTGTTTTATTAAATATCAGAGGGAATTTAGTCCATTAGAAAGAAATATGCCTAGAAAAAATTCTTTTTAGAGAAAAAAGTCTGTTTGGAATTCAAAGAGAAGTTGGAAATCATCAAATATTAAGAACTACTTTCTCTTAAAAATCCCTTTTATCTTAAGAATAACTAAGATATAATTTTGGTAATTTCACATGTATTTGCTTCCTCTGTGTTATTCAGATGGCAAAATATGAAAAAAAAACATGTTTTCTGACAGAAAAGAGCATACAATATCATATAGGAAGCTAATTATTTATTTCATTATTGTTATTTTGTTTTGTTTTTCTAGTTAGGACTTTGTTTCAATTTCTACATATGGACTTCGGGTATGGTTTTTCCTGACTCAAAAGCCAAAATCTATAAAATTTCAAAGAAACAGAAGGTGACTGTGATAGAAAGACATTTATGCCAACTTGTGACTAAATCACTATTTTTTAATGAATAAAGTATAAATATATAAAATATGGGGAAGGAAAGTGCGTTTAAGGGAATGAAAGGATGAAGAAGTGACGTATCAAAGGCAGTTATTTAAAAGTTGTAACCTATAATAATAGCATAGAATTAACTGCTTGAAATTGTAAACATAATATGTATACTACGTGTATATTTGTGTGTGTTTATGTGTGTGTGGGTATGTATTTGTGTGGGTTATTTATATGTGTATATGTATGTATTTGCAGAAATGAAATTCTAATTTGTCACACAGTACTGGATTTCCAGGGATTAAGCTTGAATGAACTTGAAAGCCACATGTGTCCAGATATCAACATATAGAAAAAGTATGAAAATGAACATAGGCAAGAGGAAACAATCAATTTTTGTCCCCCTTTGGGGAAAAATGAGCAATAATAGCACTATTTCCCTCAGTTTTGTAAAGTAATCATTTCTCCTGACTTTGCTGTGAAATAATCATACTCCATTTAAATTCTGAGACTCTGTAGCCAGAGCCAGAGACATCAAACTCAGAAAAATAAGTTCCTCTAGGCCAGTCACCTGTTACATTTGGGATAAAACAGGAGTTGAAAATTATACTATTCCCCAAATATTTTAATAGTTCTGAAACATGGAGAGCTGAAACTTTGAAAATAATAAAGTAGTATTCAGAACAAAGTGTGTTTGTGTGTGTGTGTGTGTGTGTGTGTGTGTGTGTGACAGGCATGATGAGGGGAAAGAAGATGAATAAATAGAAAATTGTCAGCATGAATGAAATTGAAGAATGATTCTCTAAGGAATGTATATGTATATGCATATATTAAAGAACATATGTATAATTACATAAATGGATCTTAAGAATTTCTAGTTGTGTATTTTAAAAATACTTTTTAAGTATTTAAAATTTTTTAAAAAAATTTTAAAAGTATTTTAAAAGTGCTTCTTCTCTAATCTGTATTTTGGAAATTATTTAGAAAGTAAAGAAAAAGTGAAGATAATTCACCCACTAGAATAGTCAGTGCCACCAATATTTGTGGATAGTTAGCTCCTGGCCCAAAGGATATATGATCTTACGCTAGTCACAGGTGATCTCTAAACCTCCTTTTATCATCACAACTTTCTGTGTACATAAGAGACCTGAGGTTATCATGACTCTTAAAAGTCATTAATTTCCTGTATAGTATGTCTTCTAGCACTCTTAAAGATGTTAGGACAGTATTTTGAGTAAGGTTTGTGTGCTAATTTTTGCTCCCTCTGCTGGTTGTCTCTGAGGGAACAATAAAACTGTTAGGTCATACATAAAGACAGGCTATTGTTTTGAAAATGCACATATAAACTTTGCCCTCAAGGAAGTGGAACCACTGGATTAGGAAATGACACTATCCAGAACTCCAATAACTTCCCCAATGGAATTAAGGGGTCAACTTCTTATAATCAGTTTCATGGCAGGAAAGAAGAGAAAAACCCAGGGGGCGGGGTCTGGGGGTGAGGAGAGAATAAAATAGCAGTATATCTTAAACACATTCTCTTGCCTTTTGACTTTTATTACGTTTTACCCCCCTTGCCTGCTGTTTTTCCCCGAAGTTCTTAAAGGAGAAAGAAAGACTAAATTTCTCCTGAGAGTCTTCATTATCTTAATAGCAACTTCACACAAGTAAATATGTCATATGTAGTTTAAAATTAGATCTAACTTGTGGCAAGCTGAGGTCAGGAATTTATAATGTCCTTTCCAATCTTTGAATCATATATTGAAACAAATGGACTTGTAGTAAAATGAGAAGCAAAATGTCACAATTTAATTTCTAAATTAATTGTAAAATTTGGAATGAATTATAAGAAAATTAGAAATCCAAGTATGAAGCATTCATCAGTACTTACCACAAAATATTCAGCATTCTAACTATTTCAAATAAATGATATCAACCTATATTAAAAATGCAAAGTACTGAAATAAGAAATTTTATTTTCTATTTATAAACTAAGTTTTAGAAAATATTAAGTAATTACAAATTGTCATAAATAATTGCCTAGTGTTTTTGTTTTTGTTTTCCTTTTCCCATAATTTGTATGTCAGGTAGAGTTGTTGATTTTCACCAAGAAACACAAAATTATTTCTGATTTTTGTAAAATTATTAAGGGTCCTCAATCTCACCAGTGGATGATTTTCACAATAGAATGAAGATTGTGAGCAAAGGGGGTTTACTATTTAAAACTTAATTAATTTAAATGATTTGATAAAGTTTCTAATCATACACAAAAAGGGAAAAAATGTTAAAAAAAAAGTTTGGTATTTCCTTACTTAGCTATTCTTTCTTCTTCACCTGCCACCAAAGTCATCATACACTTGCATAAAGAAATGAAAAATTGAATAAATAGAAATCTGTACTTTATTTAAAGTGAGTTCCCTCCAATTTTATAGCCTTGTTATGTACATCTGTATATTTGCTTGTCAGGAAATTTTATGAATCATTTTGGTATCGAAATATACCCTATTGCCTTTCAAATTCATACAGACCTTACTTGTCCTTCAAAAAGGAAAACATCCTGTTTTGGTTAATGGGCTTAAAAAAAAAAGACAAAAGTAAATTGTGATAGCAATTAGGCTTCTCAGTGAGCATGCTCAGTGGTCCTCTCAGAGTTGCCAGGCAACGAGATGAAGGTGTGTGGCAGAAGAGGGTCCCAAATGTAACAACATAAGCACCTTTGGCGTGGGTTTCAGATAGTGGGTTCATTTGTTTAATTAATTGCCATTTTTCTTGGGTGATTTTGGGTAGCATTTTCCATCATCATTACCTCACAGAGTTTTCTTTTCTTTT
>JAJPUD010004355.1:72634-86655 GCA_023553655.1 Myrmecobius fasciatus
CTTCTTCTTTCTTTCTTTCTTTCTTTCTTTCTTTCTTTCTTTCTTTCTTTCTTTCTTTCTTTCTTTCTTTCTTTCTTTCTTTCTTTCTTTCTTTCTTTCTTTTCTTTCTTTCTTTCTTTCTTTCTTCCTTCCTTCCTTCCTTCCTTCCTTCCTTTCTTTTTCTTTCTCTTTTTTCTTTCAAATCCTCATTTCCTCTTCCTTTTCATATTTACTCCTTCCTTTTTTCCTTTTCTTTCTTTTTCTTTCTTTCTCTTTTTATTTTGAAGATAGATATAAAAACCCAACTGAAGAATCAGGGCAGGAAAAAACATTCTGCATTTATGTGAAAAACTGCAATGCTATGTGACCATATCTCTGTGATAAAATTTTATTTGTTTTATCCTGGGACTCATATTTAGCCCTAAACCACTGCACCCTAGCCCTTGTTTGTGTCACAGCACAATTTGAGTCCCACCTCCAAATCTGTGCAGCAGCACACAATTGAGGTTTCACTCTTTCCTGTGAATCCATTTCAAGCGGGTAGCCATACAACTAGAGATTTCTAGTTAAACTACATTGCTGAATTAAAGGTTTCAGTCCCTATTCAAAAGCCCATTGGTATACTCCAGGCTTCTGCTAAAGAAGCACTTAGGGCAGTAAAGAGAATGAATGTGAAACAAGTTTTAGAAATCACAACCAAACAAACGCTTTGCCTTTGGTCCGTGACTGAGTCCATTGCTATCTCTAGCAGGATGCTTTTGGTACCTCTAAGTAGCAACCCAAGCAAACACCTGGTCCGGTCCACAGCGACAGTTCAGTGTCTCTACAGTGGTAACCATTTAGAAGCAGGATGCTAAACAAGATATATACATGATGTCAAATATTGGCTGCACACATCCAAGCCAATCACTTCTAAATAAATTAACCATGGCACTACCTAATATGATCCACCTGCTTTCTTCCTTGCAATGTTCCAGACCCTACCTGAACCCCCCTTTGATTAAATGTCCAAAGCTTGCCTTGTGCCTGCAGATTTCACTGAAGGCGGATAACAGAAAGGTTCCTCCTGTGACTCCATAAAACTGAAATAAATTCCACTGGCATCTTGTAAATTTTTATTTTCTACAATGACTGCAGGCCCCATCTGCGGCCCAGCTGTTATTAGAACGGAAAGCGTTGGCCCTTCTGCATTACAAAACAGCATAGAACAGTAATTGCCAGTGGAAGAGATTAAGTGTAGACACTAAAAATGTTTACTCGCAATGAATATGCATAACGATGGGTAGGAAACAGCACTGGAAGATTAAAAAGAGAGAAGGGTTTGTTTACAAGGCTGGGAAAAAAAAAAAAGAGTGGAATGTCAGTTGGCCCCGAGCCTGAAATAGGAACGAAAAACCTTTGGGCAAGGCATTAGGGAGAAAAACAGATGGTTTGTGAACCTTTTATTAGATAGAAAAATCATTAATCAAGCCCGGGCTGAAAATGGCAGGGTTTTTGGTAGTTCATATTTTAGTTTATTTTTTCTTAAAGTGACAGTAGGCTTCTCTCCCCTCCCCTTTTTCGAGGACAGTCAATGAGATGGATCTTCTGTCAATAGATAATGCTGCAGTTCGACATTCACCATGAAACTCTGCTTAACTTTAGGTTTGTGTTAGCACCGAGCTGTTCTTCTGGGAAAATTCCTCCAAAGAGTTTCACATTTCAGCACCTGTTTTTGTCTGTATAGCAAAGCAATTAAAAAAAAATTGCAGCACAGAACATTTTTTGTTGTTGTTGTTGTTTTCATTAATGTGTCATTCCATTGCTTTTGAAAATTAGGAAGGGACGGATATAGAGCAGAAAACTCCTGCAAATGGCCGCTTGCACGCAAAACCTTCAAGAATCTATTGATTCATAGCAGCTTATTTTTCTTTCATCTCCTTCCATGAAGAGTAAATATATTTGATTTTAAGAAGCATGTTCGGAATCATCCACTGAGAGAGAATCTATGCCGTATCATGAATTAAAAAATACAAAACATGGACAAGATAGAAGTGCCCCAACATTCCCACCCAAAACCATAAAACTAACCTATACCATTAGAGTTTGGACTGGTTATTTTAAAAGTTGGTTGGTGGATGATTGTCCCTACTCCAACCCAGAGCATTTCCTGGAAATTAACAAAATCCTGGAATTAATGGACCAAAGCACAGAATCGATACCAGCTAGTCATTAAACTGTAGAAAAAGCCCTCTACTGGAAGCATCATTGTTTTAAGTGACATGTGTACACACACAGATAAATAGCATGCCCATTCCCTATACTTTCTTCAAGATGTGAAATGTGGCTAAAGAGTTCATACAATTGAGACACTGGTTTGGGGGCAGAGCTGAAGGTGGGGGCTATGGGAACAGGGAGGGGAGCATTGAGGCTTGTGGTTGGGAAGAAATGTCAACATCAAACTGACTGCCAGGCCCACTATTAATCATGGCTACATCAGAACTGGGTTTGTGCCTTCCGTCTGACATGCGGTTGGAGCTGCTAGCTAATTTTTGCCCTGAGAGGGCACCCACATGCTTAATTGTAAAATGTTCCTGGCAAAGCTTACTTAACACAGTGACTCTGAAGCCATGAGAATGGGGATTGACTGCAGCTGGGTTATCACTCTTAGAAGCTCAGCTATCTTGATGCAAAACTTCATGAATAACATTAGAACACAGTAGGAAAATGTTATCATAAGAAATCATAAGAAACTTGGAAAGCATCTATTTTGTCTCTGTTTTGTGCTTGTAGTAGGGAAGGATGATTGGCTATTCTTTTATAATCTGTAATTTATTTACTGGTAAATTGTAGCAATGCAGGTCATTAACTATATTTTGTGACCTGCCTCCAATTGGGCTGCTTATTCCTTGGCACAAAATGCTCACAGATAATCCATCTGTTTCCTTTTCTTTACTTCCCGTGAAAGGAATCATGGAAGCTGGAGCTGGAAAACACTCCATTATGTCATCTAATTTTTCTTACTGGTCATCATATCCATTTCTGATTTTGTTTTGAGGAAATGAGATCTTTTAAATTTAAAATAAAGAATTTCTAATTGAAAGTCTATGATCTAATCTCATTTCCTTTGCCATACCTTTCAATGATAATCACTCTTTGGAAAGCTCTAATCTGTCAGTTTTTTCCTATCCTATGCCACAAGTCTTCTCAGACTTATACTTTGTGAAATTTATGTGTAGAATTATGTCACTGTCAATAAAGAGTGCCAAAGAGGAGGGTTGCCAGTAGTGACCTCTTTTTCAGTTTCCAAAACCTCTCTCATGCTATCCAACTATCCCAGTCTGCCTTACAATGAGAACAGAAGTTCAGTAACATAGGCTGAAATGACTGTCAATTACTACTTTAAAAATACTTTCACAACAGAGTTAATGTTTTCTATTTTCTGACATTCTTTTTATAAAGGAATGCTTAAGGATGGGAGAAAAACAAGTTTCCTTGCCATGGGAATGATATTAATATTACATAAATCAAGAGTAAGATAATGTTACGACTGCTATGGAGAAGTTTACCTTATGTCATTTATCTAAATGGTTTTTGATTAAAACATGACACAATTTTTGGATAGGTTTTGCCGGAAAAAACAATTCCAGGAACTTTCCTATTTCATAGGCTAGAATTCTTTAGCAAGTTCCTCACTAGTATTCACTGTGGAATAAGCAACCTTTCAGCTCATTTGGAAAAAAAAAAACAGCTTACCCCTCAAAAGAGTAAACCTCTTCCAATGATCATTTTGTTCGCCAAATAGTTTACTGAAATTCAAGAAGAGCTTTTCAAATGAATACCAGATAAATATATGTGGAACCTTCTTATATGACTGAAATGCCAACTGCTCTGTTCCCAAAGGTAAAATGTCATTGTAGATTGACCTATTAAAGAACTTGATCTGTTAAAAGAACAGATTTTTCTGGGTAACAAAGAAAAAAAAATAACTTCGTCAAGTAAGGAAGCCCTCTTGAAAGAGCATCTGCTAAAGAAGGCATTGTGAAGGAATGCATGTCATGCAAAAGTGATTATAGATTTGAAAGGTTTTTACCTATTTGCCAAAAAAAGATGGAAATAAACAAATGAAGGCCATAATTTCATTTAAAAAACCTCCAACAACTGAATGTCTTCAGTGTTTTATATGTACAAATTATATGTTCACCTTTTTTGTAATAATTGATATCTTTAATATTTACTTATTTGTTTTATTCTCTTATTGTTGTATTTCATTATAAAGTTATTTTCTCTTTAAGAATCTTGAGAATTTTATCTCTAAATAGCTTTTAGAGAAGAAAACATGTGTACAAAGTAGTTATTTCCTAATAGTTACAAAAAATGACATTATAATTCAGCCATAAAGCATTCAGCAACAAATTGAGGACTAAAATGAAGGCCAACTTGCTTCTTTAGGGAATAGAGAGGAACAGTTTCTTTTCTGATTCTGTATACCACAGAGGAACTGCCCACATAGTTCCTAACTCTTAGACTAATAACTCTGAAATGAACTTCCTGAAGCATATGAGCTTCATCAGAGGTTGTGAGGGGCTGAAGTTGGCTAGGGTCTGGGGAAGTGGGGGGAAGAAGGAGGGGGTGGAAAGAGAGTACACAGTGATCTTTGAAAGAAATAGTAGTTAGAATTGCTAGCTTTGCATATGTTACAGCACATCATTAATAACAATGATCAAAAGAAAAAGAACGTCTTACCAGCTGCATTAAATTATTATGGAAATTGGCATTTTTAAATGAGTTCAGGGTGAAATTTCAAAAAAACAGCAACATACTATGGGTCATATTACATTCTATAAAATTATGCTCAAAGTTACAATGGTCACGATCAATAAGAAATTATTTTTTTTCTTTTTTAGATTTATAAAAACATGCCCATCAAAAAGACAAATGAAACCAAGAGGAAACTTTAGTGAGATTATCTTCTCTGAAAAACTATTGGGAAAGTTTAATATGGTAAATTTCCTTAAAAGGAGTATTGGGTAAAAGATTTGGTTACTCCCTCCTTTCAATTTTAATTAAGTCTTTGTACACTCAATATTCATCTTGAAGTAGGAATTTTCCATTTTCAACATGGGGTGAAATATTTTGGAGGCAAACTGATTTCAACTTAAAACAATTAAGATTTCTCTCAGCAGACAACAAAGAAATAATTATCCTTCCTTCACAGGGGGGAAAAACAACCAAACCAAACCCAAACCAAAAAACCTTAAAATTTTGGAATTACATATCACCTGCCATCTCTAATGCTTAAAATATTTTGTAAGAGTTATATCTGTCAGAAAATATCAATCATCTTTTGTAGATGGGGAAACTAAGGTTAAGTGAGTTTCCTCAAGTTATATAATAATGGTTTTTGCACAGTACCAAAACAGCTGGACAAAGTGAAAATTTCCGTCAACTGTCCAGATGTTTGGCATGATGTAGACCAAATATCTGGACCAAATATCTGGATGATTGACTGGATTTTTCACTTTTTATTCAGCTATTTTGGTGTTATGTATGGACACATTACATAGCAAGAGTTGAATATTCTAATTTCTATTCCATGAAGGCATCCAATCTACATACAATTTTAATACCATTTTAAAGCAATATACCTCTGAAAACTTACTTTATCATTTCACTTTAAAGAAATGCCTCATATGTCTCTATTAAGGAACAAATTGAGTATGTGTTTGCTGCAGGTGTATATACACATGATATATATACTGTATATATGTACATGCACATACACATATCTTTGTACATATATACTTGCATATGTGTATGTACACATAATATACACAATACATATATACAATGCATTTGTTAATATATTTTATTAATGTTATATTATGTTTTACATGTAATATATTAATTTTATATGTAGATATAATATATAAATATACATGGATATATGCATCTATATATCTACATCTATATCTCTGTATATAATTTAAACATTATACTCTCAACCTGCTGGGAGTTTTGAAGAGTAAGTTGCATAGACTATGCAGATATAGACTGGATATGATTTCATTGATGTAGGCAATTAATGGATAAGCCTCAAGCATATTCTTTGCACCATATAGTCTTGGGGAGTTTATCAGAGTACTGGGACATTATGTGACTTTCCCCATGATAATTTCTGTGTCCCACGATAGGAATATCAGACTTGAATCCAGGTCTTCTTGGTTTCAAGGCCAGCCTTCTAACTATTCTACCATTTCTGTTTTCCTATATGGATTATGAATGTACTTAATTATATAATTGAAAATATTATAGTGGTTTTTATATTTGCATTAAGTAAAATATATCCAAAGTTTATTTCAGTATTTAGGAAATATCTTTTATGCCTCTTGAGTGATATTTTGTATAAATGGTGATGAGCACTTGTTTGTGATAATTTGGACATGATAACAAATGATTCTAAATGTCCTTGAAGTTTACTCATTTTTGGGGGGTTATTATTGAAGAGGAATTTTAAATATCTCTAAAGTCACTGTAGCCATCTCTGTTAAAAATATGCTCAAAGGCTACTATTTTTAAGTACTGATCTCTTCAGCATTGTTTAGGTCTCCTATGGTTTTGTGGGGCTTTCTTGACCTCTAGGCCTTTTTTAGATGAACCAGATGAGATCAAAGTTGTTTTTTTGCAACGTCGTGTGTGTGTGTGTGTGTGTGTGTGTGTGTGTGTGTGTGTGTAGGACACGCATTGACTTTCAGTGTGGTCCAGATTGTTGTTCCTCATTATTGCCTGGTGCCTTAGATTGCTGGAGGTCTGAAAATAGAGAGAATTGAAATCATTAACTTAACCAAATCTTTTTTATACTAACTTCTGCCTTTATAAATGAGGGTATCTTGAAGAGGATTAATGTTTAATAATGTTTGATGAATGTAATTATATTCCCAGATTTTCTTTACTCTAAAAATTGCCTTCTCTGGACTCTTAAGCCATAATCCTATATCTCTTTTCCCCTTTACCACTAAATATCTATGATCAGTCTAGTAGACTGGTCATAATAATTATGATGAATGTAGTCACCAATCTTTATTTCATAGGTCTGTCTGTGAAGTATGAATCTCTCCTCTTGCAGAGAGATAGTAGACCATAGGTGCAGAATTAAGAGTATGTTGTCAGACACAGTCAGTGTATTGGTTTCTTTTGTTTAACTATATTTCTTTGCTATAAGGAAGGATTGTATATGTGGAATGGGCTGAGGAAATGCAGAAGGAGCCCAATGGGAAGAGTTACATTTTAAAACTACATAACAAATGTCTTTTTCTTGCCTCTATTTTCTCATTTTACTCCTCCAATATGTTTGATAACCATGATTTTATGGGCATGAATGGATTGTTAAATCCAATGGCATTTTTTGTCAGTCTTCTTTCTCTTTAATTTTTGTTTCCTCCTCTTCCTTCTCAAATCAAGTCATCAATTCAAACATATAAGCACTTATCAAGTAATTACTGTGTTCTAGGCCCTGAATTAAGTGAAAGATACAAAAAAGGGCAAAAATAATTAATCTCTGATCTCAGCTATCACAATCTAACAGGAGAGACAACCTGCAAACAACTGTCTACAAGCAGGATATATTTGAGATACTCTTAGAAGGAAGTCACTGGTATTAATAAAGACCATGAAAGATGGGAGTTTAGAGGAGATTAAAAGAAAACAAGAGAAGTTAGAAGACAAGGATAAGGAGGAAGAAAAGTACAAGCATAGAGGATAGACAGTGAAAATTCAGAAGGCAGTGAGATGAATTATATTATGTAAAGAATGGTAAGGAGGTCAGTGTCATTAGATTGCAGATTATATGGAGGAGTAAGAAAACTAGAGAAGTAAGAAGGAAGCAAACTATGAAGGGTATTAAAAGTCAATTGTAGAATTTTCTATTTGATCCTGGAGGAAGTAAAGAGCCACTGGTGTTTATTGAATGGGGGAAAAGAGCATTTTAATAGCTCAGTGGAGGGTGAACCGGAGCGGGGAGAAACTTAAAGCAGTAAGTGGTCTTTTGCAATAGGCTAGTTGGGAGGTCTTAAGAGCCTGAACCTGATGTCAGTGTCAAAGAAAAGAAAGAATTGTGTAAAAGAGATGTTGCAAAGGTAGAATTGAGAGCTCTCGGCTACAGATTAAAACCTTTCTTAAAGACTTAGCTTAAGAACAACATTCTCTATGAAACTTCTTAGAGCACTTTCTCTTGTCTCCTTTGCTGTTATTACATTCTATCATATTATACTTTTCATGTACCAGGTATATTTCCCCATTATATTTGCAGCAAAGTCTGTCCTCAAACATGTAGAATGGAGAAGTCATTGTATGGCTTGAAAGGAAGCAGAATAGACATCTCATTCTCTAGTCTCTTCTCCCCCCATAAGCCTCCTTCTTCTCCAAAAGAGATTTGTTTTCTGTCAGGAGGGGAAGTGGGAGATTGAGGCCAAAAAATTGGCTACTCTGCTGTCATCTGTGAGAGGGTGTATCAAGCTGGAATTCTATCTATCTTCTCCATTAAATATTAATTTAGAGGATGTGATTTTCAGGTTTGAGCTGAACTTTTGATTGCTGTCCACTAATTAAGGGGAAGCAGTTCCCAAGCTTCATATCCAAGATTTGACCCCTTCCCACAAATATCAGGACTACAAAGCAGGTAACAAAGCTATCCATTTATCCAAGCCAATAGCAAAATAGAAACCAGAGAAAGTGTATATAGAATATATATCAGACAATTCAGGGTAAAGAGTTCCACCATTGGAGAGAGATAGAGAGAGACAGAGAGACATAGAGAGAGAGACAGAGAGACAGAGATGGAGACAGAGAGAGAGGAGGAGAGATACAGACAGAGACAGAGAGACAGAGAGAGATTCAGAGACAGAGAGAGACAGAGACACAGAGAGATTCAGAGACAGAGACTGAGACAGAGAAACAGAGACAGACAGAGACAAAGACAGAGACATAGACAGAGAGAGACGGAGACAGAGGATAGAAAGAGAGAGAAAGAGAGAAAGAAAGAAAGAGAGAGAGAGAGAGAGAGAGAGAGAGATCTAGATAGTATCCAAAGGAAAAATCCTCAAAGTCTCTAGAAAAGTAAGCTGGGGATAGAGACATGATGGAGACTGCTAGCTCCCCTCATGGGCGGGGCATTGCCCATCTTCTCTCTTGAAGTGATTGTAGAGGCTGATGAAACCAAAGAGAATTAAAGATGCATTGGGTCCTATTTTCTCTGGATCTCTCCAACTCCACCATGAAGACTAGGCACTGATTTCCACCAATGAAGAGAAAGCTCTATAGCAATGGTCTTAGGGATTCAGGTTCCATATTGAAAACTTCTTTATAATAGGGACTGTTTTTTTCTCTTTTTTGAATTGTATCAATAATACCTAGTTAAATGCCCTTTATGTATGATTGGCATTTAATAAATATTTATCATTGAATTGGAGCCACTCCTTAGTAAAGATTACCAAAAGGAAGTTGTTAAAAGAGGCCTCCAAAACTAGAAATTTTTTAAACTCTTTGCCAACCAGATGTGACTTTAAAGGACCATATCAATTTAGAAGGTAAGCTAATTCATTAAAATCATAATTATTTTAACGTTATCATTTATATACTGCTTAAAAGTTTTCAAAGGACTTTATAAATATTATTTTAAATTCACAACTACCATAAGAAATAGGATTTATTATTTCCATTTTACAAATGAGGAAAGACAAGGTTGAGCTATCTGCATCTGAAGTCAAATTTGAACTCAGGTCTTTCTAACTTCAAAACCTACTCTCTTCCCACTTCACCACTAGCTTCCTAAAAAGAAATGTATAATAGTATATAGTATAGTACAGTATAGTATAAAATATAATAGTATGATATATATATAATAATACTGAAAGTTTAGTAATCCTATAATATATACTATATATAATAGTATTAGTATAATACATACTATATATAATAGTATTAGTATAATACATAATGTTAATATTTACTCATCCAATGCTGAAAACCAAGAGAGAAAACATGTGTACATATAACTTAGCTTGAAAAACAGATAAGCAAGATTATTCAGAGGCCATTTGTACTTGAAACTGCACTGAAGACAAATTAATAGGGAAAAAGATTTTTCCAGGATTTTTATATTTTAACACTGATAATTACAAAATCCTCACCTTTGGACTTTTGTAGAACAGTCCTTGCTTTAGAATTTGTGAAATATGATAAATAAGAGGAAGTTGGAAATTTCAGCTGGACTTGGTTGAACAGATGCAAAAAAAAAATCTATGCTCGACAATCTGATCAGTTAAAAGCACCAAGGGATCATTTTCTAAGATAGAAAGAATTCTAAAAGAATTGAAAAATAAGGATAATAAAAAATCAAAATGGTGACAGAGAATACATTAGCAATTACCAATCCACAGAACTGCTTGCCTTATTTTTATTTTTAAGATTGTATAATTTGAGAGGTTCTTTAGCAAAAATTAAATATTTCTATGGCCACTGTTCATTAATATGCCCTAAAATATTTAACTCCATAATATAAAAATCTAGTCTGGAAATTGCTACCCAAGAAAGGAGTTTCTCACACATATGCTCAAATTATACAAGACTATGACAGATGTGACTAGAGATAACTCTGTTCAATGATCTGCCAAGACTGACATAAAGTGACATGGAAAACAGGAAGACATATGCTCACCTGAGATATCTGTTAGTATCATAGAAGATATCCTGTAAAGAATCCAAAGGTATCCCCTATTGATTGGGAGGAGGGTTCTCTGAATGTTTCTATTCTTGGGTGGCATTATGCTGTTCTAAGCCAAGAAATACTTCACTGTTTCCTTTTTGAAATCTATTACAAAATCATGATCCCTAAACTACTTTTTTCAAGGACAATATTCAACAGAATATTTATATTAATTTGTATTAATTTCACAGTATCAGAGGGTTATGTCCCACCAAATAGCTAAGTGATCTGAAAGTTTCTTCAGTGATGAGGTAATAGTTATCACAATCATAATTACATAGCCTTTTGGTATATCCTGTGTCAGACTTTAGGAAGCTTCCTATACAACTTAAGGAACAAAACTTTGTTAGGAACACGAGAGAGAACACAAGCCTAATTATATGGGAGAAAGGTACACAGGTGAAGTACTTTTAAAACACCCCACTTGAAAAAGAGATGGCTTTGAAGGAAAGGTGATTGACACTTAAATTAGTATTATGAAGAAAGTTCCTCCTTCCTCACAACATCTTAAAGAATTTACCTAAACTTGTAGAAAACTTAAGAGAATTTAATTTCCAAAAATAACAAAAGAAGAAAACCTCAAGTCCTGGAGGATCTGTGTGCAGGCACATTGATGTCCTGTTGGTGGAATTGTAAATTGGTACAAACATTCCAGGTACTAGACTCTACATCTTTTGAGACAGCAACACTACTATTAGGCATATAATTCAAAGAACTCTAAGATGTTTTATGTATACAAAAGTATTTATAGCAGTACTTTCTATTGTAGCAAAAACTGGATGGAAATTAGGTGTCTATTAATTGGAAAATGGTTGAATAAATGCTGGTATAGGAAAATAATGGAATACTAATGTGCTGTAAGAAAATACATATGTTACAAATTAAAAAAAAAACTTGGGAAGATATGTATGAACTTGTGGGTGTTCATAGTGCAGTGATGAAAAAGAGACCCGCATTTGAAGGAACAGGGTTTGAATTCCAGTTCTGTCACTCGATAGCTATGTGACCATGGGAAGACAGTTTCCTTTCCCTAGACATCAGTTTAATCACTGGGGAAATGATGGGGTTGGACTCCGTGACCTTTAAGGAATCTTTCTATTGAAATCTATTATCCGACTATCCTGATATCTGATATAGGGTGAAGTAAGCTGAACCTGATGACCACACTAATGTAAAAGAAAAAAAAAAACAGTGAAAGACTTTTGAATCCTGATGACAGCAGTGACCAATCGTGGTTTCAGTAATTTAATTAAGAAACATGCCATGAAAACTACTGGAAACTTAGTGGTGCTCATTAATTGGGGAATAAATGAAAAAGTTATGGTATATGAATGTAATGGAATATTATTGTTCTATAAGAAATGCCGAGTAGGCTAATTTCAGAAAAGCCTGAAAGACTCACATGAACTATGCAAAGTGAAGTGAGTAGAATCAAGAGAATATTGTACACAGCAACAAGATGTTCAACTTGATGGATGTGGCTCTTTTCAACAATGAGGTGATGCAAGGCAATTCCAGTAGACTTGTGATGGAAAGAGCCACCTGTCTCTAGACTGAATGTGAATAAAAGCATCATATTTTCTCCTTTGCTGTTGTGTGTTTGCTTGTTTTTTTGTCTTTCTCATTTTTCTTCTTTTAATCTGCTTTTTCTTGCACAGAATGATACAATGTGAAAAATTAAAAGAATTGTACATGTTTAACTTATACTGGATTACTTCCTATCTAGAGGAGGGAAGGGAGAGAGAAGGAGAAAAATTTGGAACACAAAATTTTGCAAGAGTGAATGTTGAAAACTATCTTTGCATGTATTTTGAAAAATAAAAAGCTATTGTTATTTAAAAAAAACATGCTAAGCACCTAAGTAAAGAAGTAGAGAATTATATGCTTAGAATGAAACATTCATTCATTCAGCATTGTTAAACATGGCCAAAAGTTCAATATGTTTGTTTCTTTTCCCTAACTGTACTTCCTTATTAGAAGGAGAGTTTAATTGATGAGGACAGAAGGGTGTGGAAGGAGATCATTGGGAAGTGACCATAATGTGCAAAACATAAAGAACATGAATAAGATCTTGCTTTTTAAAGGAAATTAAGCTTAGGGAATGATTAAGTGAGCTTTAAATGCTGATTACTAAAATCTTGCAACAACAAAATTGCCTAGTTCAGGTCACAGCTGCCTCATTTCCCCATTCCCCACAGCTCGGCAGGAATCACCCATTATCTTTGCCTATAGTTTAGGTGATGTGGTCAGAAATTCTAACATTTCTGGGACATGCCACATAATAATCACAATACTGACTCTTATGTTTCTAAATTAATAAGAAAGGGTGATTTTAAAAATCTTTCATTTATTGTATTTGTACATTATGCAGCATTTATCTTCCTTCAATTTAAACACAAAAAAGAAAATAAAACCCTTGTAATTAATAAATACACATATTCAAGGAAACTAATTTCTACAATGTTCATATCAGATATATATATGTATATATATGTATGTATGTATATATATATATATATGATACCCACACATATATATATTTTCTTAACCTTCTGAAACTGTCAGAAAATGGGTGGCATCTTCTGGAATTATAATTGGTCATTGTACTGGCTGGAGTTCATAAGATAAGCAAAGTTGTCTTCACAATATTGTTATTGTATAATAACAGTGTTGGTTCACTCACTTCACTCTGCATCAGTTCATATAAGTCTTCATAAGTTTTTCTGAAATCATAACTTCTATCTTTTCTTATAGCAAATAATATTTCATTTTAGTAATTTACTATATAATGTGTTTAACCATTTCCCATTGCTAAGCACCCCTAGTTTCTAGTTCTTGCTACTTCAAAAAAGTTTCTTTTTTTAAATAATAACTTTTTGTTTTCACTATATAATGTGTTTAACTATTTCCCACTGCTGAGCACCCCTAGTTTCTAGTTCTTGCTACTTCAGAAAAGTTTCTTTTTTAAATAATAACTTTTTGTTTTCAAAATATATACATACTTTTAAATATTCATAATATTAATATTCATAATAAATATTGTTTCAAATTTTCTCCCTCCCTTCCCCCATCTTCTTCCCTAGACAGCAAGTAATCCAATACATGTTAAACATGTACAATTCTTACATATATATATGTATATACTTATATATATCCACATTTATCATGTTTCATGAGAAAAATCAGATCAAAAAGGGAAAAAATGAGAAAGAAAAAAATCAAACAAGCAAAGAACAACAAAAAAATGTGAAAGAAAAAAAAACTATGTTGTGATCCATATTCAATCCTCTCTCTGGGTCCT
>JAJPUD010004355.1:96655-114952 GCA_023553655.1 Myrmecobius fasciatus
AAAAAAATATTTTTATATATCATTTGTTTTTCTTTTTTAAATTTTTTTTCTTTGAGGAACAGGCCTAATAGTGATATTGCTGGTTCAAACCGTATAACAGTCATTAGCTTCTGAGGCATAGTTCCAAATTGCTCTTTGGGTTGGCTCTATCAACTAGCTTTATCAATAGCATATTAGTGTGTATATTTTCCCACCATCCCTCCAATATGTGCCACTTTATTTATCATTTTTACCAATTCAATGGGTGTGAGGTAGAAACTCGAATTGTTTTGATTTTAATTTCTCTAGTTATTAGTCATTTGGAGCATTTTTTTTAATGATTGTTAATTGAATGTCTTAATTTAAAAATGTATTTTCATATTCTTTGTTTATTTACTAGCTGTAGAATCTATTTTATTCCTATAAATTTAAATTAATTCCTTATATATTTTGAAAATTAAACTTTTATTAGAGAAAATTGTTGCTGAAATCTCCTCACCAAGTTAACTCTTGGTTTTGTCTGTGCAAGTTTTATATATAAAAATTGTCCATTTTATCTTCCATGATCCCCTCTATCTTTCATTTGGCCATTAATTCTTCTCCTATTCATAAATTTGAATGGTAGTATCTTTTTGTTACTCTAATTAAAGAATTCTTAACTTTTTTCTGGTGATAGATCCCTCTGGTAGTCTGCTGAAGCATATGAGCCCCTTTTCAAACTAATATTTCTCATTTACATCATAACTGAAAGAATAAATATCAATAAAGATGAAATAGACCTTCTGAGATTTAATCCACAGACTGTTTTTCAGCTTAGGAACTCTTGGTTTAATTCGTTCTATCTAAGTCATGTATCTATTTAGAGCTAATTTTAGTATATGGTATGAAGTATTGATCTAACCCAGATTTCTATCACATTACTTTTGAATTTTCTTTTTTTTTTTCTTGAAGCTTTTTATTTGTATAACATATGTATGGGTAGTTCCCCAGCATTGATCTTTACAAAGCTTTCCATTACAAATTTTACCCCCAGTCCCCTGCTCTCCCCTAGATGGCAGGAAGTCCACTATATGTTAATAATGTTGAAATGCTTGACAAGTTATGCAAGAAAAATCCTATCTACAAGAAAAAAAAAAGAATCAGAGAAAGGCAACACAATGCAAACAAATGTCAATAGAGATCATGAAAATGTTACATTGTGGTCCATATTTCATATCCCTCTCTCTGGGTGTATATGGTTTTCTTCAGTGAACAATTGGAACTGGTTTGAGACAATTCTTTGTTGCAGAGAGCCATGTCCATCAGAATTGATCATCATGTAATACTGTTGTTGCTGTGTATGATGATCTCCTGTTTCTGCTCGTTTCACTCAGTATCAGTTCATGCAAGTCCCTCCAGGCCTCTCTGAAATTGTCCTGCTGGTCGTTTCTCACAGAACAATAATATTCCATAACATTCACATACCATAATTTATTCAGCCACTCTCCAATTGATGGGCATCCCTTCAGTTTCCAGTTTCTAGCCACTACAAAAAGGGCTGCCACAAACATTCTTGCACATGTGGGTCCCTTTCCCTCCTCTAAGATCTCTTTGGGATATAGGCCCAGTAGAAACACTGCTGGGTCAAAGGGTATGCATAGTTTGACAACTTTTTGAGCATATCTCCAAATTGCTCTCCAGAATGGCCGGATCCGTTCACAATTCCACCAATGATGTATTAGTGTCCCAGTTTTCCCACATCCCCTCCAACATTCATCATTATCTTTTCCTGTCATTTTAGCCAATCTGACAGGTGTGTAGTGGTACCTCAGAGTTGTCTTAATTTGCATTTCTCTGATCAATAGTGATTTGGAGCAACTTTTCATATGACTAGAGATGGTTTTAATTTCATCATCTGAAAATTGCCTGTTCATATCCCTTGACCACTTATCTATTGAAGAGTGTCTTGAATTCTTATATATATGAGACAATTCTCTATATATTTTAGAAATGAGGCCTTTATCAGAACCATTAAATGTAAAGATGATTTCCCAATTTGATGCTTCCTTCCTAATCTTGTCTGCATTTGTTTTATTTGTACAGAAACTTTTTAACTTAATATAATCAAAATTATCCATCTGGTGTTCAATTAGGAGTTCCAGGTCTTCTTTGGACATAAATTTATTCCATCTCCACAGGTCTGAGAGATAAACTATATTACGTTCCTCTAATTTGCTTACAAAGTCCCTCTTTATATCTAGATCATGAACCCATTTAGATCTTATCTTGGTATGTGTACTTTTGAATTTTCCTAGGAATTTTCTCAAATAGTGAATACTTAGCTTGATAGCCTAGGTCTTTGGGGGCTACCAAGCATGAGAGTGTTAGGTTCATTTGTTTTTGTATGTTGTATAACTATTTCATTTCACTGTTCTCTCTCTTCCTCCCTCTCTCTCTGTTTCCCTTTCCCTCTCTCTTTCCCTTTCCCTCTCTTCCTCCTCTCCCTCTCTTCTTCACTCCCCCTCTCTCTTTCTGTCTCTGTCTGTTTTGTCATACAGTTTGAGTTTTTGTTCTTTTTAGGCCCCTTTTTCCCAGTTTTTTTTAATTTTTCTCTTGATTCTTCACCTTTTAGAAGAATTTTATTATTTTTTAAAATTTCTTTTCTACTTTACTTTTTTTTCTACTTGTCTACTTTTGTTAATGTGGCACTGAATAAGCAAATTATTTTTGAAATGTCATTTTAGATGATTTACTTTATAGGAAAACTCAAGAGCACTACTTTGGCAGTCATGGTAAAATTACTAGCATTTTGGAAGGGAATTCAGGGAAATGTTTGTGTCAAAAAGTAGTATATGGGAAATATCACACTGCTGAATATTTGTTAAAGAGAAAGGCCACAATCAATGAATTTGGGAGTTTGAGTCATTTGAGAAAAAAAAAAGCAAGAAATATTGAAGCAAGTTTTAAATGAGGAACTTTCAAATGGTGTGGAAGCATGAGTATCTGGGAGGGGAAAGTTCCTAGACAAAGAAGCTTACGATTCTGGGGTTTACTGCTGGTTGATAGGTAAGCATCCTGGTAGGAGTAGGAAATGCATAGACAAATATTTCTGGTGTGGAATTCTGAGCCATATAAACATTCAGTGTTTAAGAGACTATATTCATGATAGCAATTGGTGTTTATGGACAATGGAAGAGTTGTCATTAGGAAGTCATTCTCCAGGAGCTGGGTCTAAGGCTCCCTAGTGTATATAATTGAGTGTCTGGGGCTTTAAGTTCACTAACGTAGACAATATTACTCCAGATTCAGTGGAAGATCAGTGTGGTGCCCCTTTTACAGATCTGGCTTGGAGGAAGAAGCTTGAGATACTTCTTTTGATTTATCTATAACAATAGGAGTCCAAATGTATCTACATGTGGAGTCATCAGAAGGGGGTACCTAAAATGTGGTTTGGGAATGAGAAGGTGATGGGATACAGCTTCTAGGAGAAATGTGGAAGTATACCAGACAATCCACAGATAATGCTGGTTTTCCTCAGCAATACCTACTTCTCAATGTGCTCTAATATTGGGCATATTAATTTGCCCAGTAGAATGAAAGATCCTTGAGGGCAGGGATTGTTTTATTTTTATCTTTGGATCTACCCCCATTACCCACAGAGCATAGTAGGCATTTAATAAATATTATGAATCAGAGAATTGAGGATTCCCTGTAAATATTCCCAACAAAGACAATGGAAGAAAGATAGAGGCCTAGTCAAAGCATTGAATTGGAAGAGACTTTTAGCTATATTACATTCCAACTTTTTAAAACATTATAAAACACCAAGGAAGGTGGAGAAAGTTTCCTCTTCTTGTCCCAAACTTAGAATCATCCATGATGTGATCCATACCTCCTTACATCTCCTTCCTCCTCCCCCCATACAGGAAAATGACAGTAATTTAAAAAGACTATTTTTAGATTTTTGAGGATATCAAATTTGGAAGTCAGGGAATCGTGTATGGAAGGTGTAAGAAGCTCATATTTGCTCATAATTTTGATGTTATGTTAACATAAAATCAGGTCCCTGTGGGTTTGCGACAGAATGTGGCAAGTAGAGTTTGATGTATTACTCTTACATTGCTGTCAAGAATGGAGTAGGAATGTAGAGTGAGTTATCGAACTTGGAGTAATTAGTGGTAGAAGCCAGAGAATGATATTTAAATAACATAGATTGATAGGCAGTAAATGTGAGTAGTTTGGAAGTGTATCTGGGGTAAATTTGGCAATATGTGGGTGATTTGCCTGGATATGAATTTCTGAGAAGGTTTAATTTGCACTTAGGGCAAGCCTCTCTATTGTCCCCAGCATCTAGGAAAGTAATAGTAAATAATAACAAATAAATGAATAAAATAAACCATTTTAAATGTTAAATAAATTAATTAAATGAGAAAACAAACAGGTAAAGATAATAAACCCAGTGAAAATAAACCCAGAATTATCTAGTGAAAAAGTATTTGAGTTAGGTCACATTTGACAATCTGTGCACCTTTTCTCAGTTGTCTCAAACTGTTTGGTATCTCAAAACCCCATATCTTTATTGTCTATATTTTGCCAGAGATACTATGTATAATATCATAGAATAATACAATCTCAGGAGAATCAAAATTGCAAGGATGCCATAGGTTGATCCAAAAAGGCATGTTTGCTGTGAGCATCCTAAGGCATATTACCAGACCAAAAATAGTATAAATGATCAACATGCCATGTTATCTTACGTAACAGTGATGGCAGAAAAAGGAGACTTACCAATCATAGCAAAATGGAAAACCACAGACAGATAATTCAAGTTTTTCTTGGGTCATTATTTCAATTAGTTTTTAAACATCCATTAAGAACCCACCATGTGTCAGGCAGTAACTACTAGGTGGTCAGTGGGTAGAATGCCAGGCTAGAGTCAGGAAAACTTATCTTTGAGTTCAAATATGGCCTCAGACATTTCCTAGCTGTGTGACTCTGAGCAACTCACTTAACCCAGTTTGCATCAATTTTCTCAACAGTAAAATAAGCTAGAAATGGAAATGGCAAACTAGTCTAGTACCTTTGCTAAGACAGTCCCAAATGGGGTTATAAAGAGTTGGACATTACTAAAAAATGACTGGGCAGCAACAAAATGTGCCAGGCATTGTGCTTAGTGCTGAGGATACAAATAAAGGCAGAAGACAGTCCTTTCCTATAGAGGCCCACAATCTAATAGAGAATTTAATATGCAAATAATTTTTATCAATAAGATATTAAAATAATAAATTATAAATAATCAACAGATAATAAACACT
Source organism: Myrmecobius fasciatus (assembly GCA_023553655.1). Lineage (NCBI taxonomy): Eukaryota > Metazoa > Chordata > Mammalia > Dasyuromorphia > Myrmecobiidae > Myrmecobius > Myrmecobius fasciatus. Next base: position 101,929 of record JAJPUD010004355.1, read on the forward strand.
GGAATTAAGAGAGATTGGGAAGGAATTATAGCTAGATTGTGTTTTTTCTCATATCTAGGATATCAGAAAATTACAAAGGAATACCTTCAGGCACTGCATGGATCATTTGTGTAGATTTAATGAGAAGGTATTTACCGGTAAAGTTGCACAAGATTATGGGTATGGTATTTTCAATCTTCAGGGACCCGTACTGACATTGGTGAAATGATGGATTCCTTAAAGTCAAGTCTTACCTAGCCTTTGTCCACTAAAGTCCTCCTCAAATGTTTTATCATGACATGGAAAGGGCCAAGAGAGGCATAAAACATAACCTATGAAGATTTTATCAAGCTGTACAAATTTCAAATACATATCTGCAATTGATGCAATATGATAACTAAAGACCAGTCTTGTGAAATGTAGACATTACCAGCCATTACCAGAAGGCTATCTCCAACATGATGGATTCATTAGTCAAAACAATTCAGGAAAACTGCTAGAGTGGAGAAAGGACCTTCTTTAGTGAAATAACGAATACTGGAAACATTAAAGTACACATAATCTCAAATGCTTGAATGTATATACCTGTCAAAATGCCATTTTTGTTTCAAACATTCTGAATGACTGCTTAGATTCTCTGAAGCAGTGTTCACCTAATCCAGGAGTTCTTAACTTGAGGTCTATGAACTTTGAAAAAAAAATGATGTCTAATTCAATTTAATTTGTTTTCTTTGTAATAATGATAGCTAACATTTATATGCCATTTGAAAGTTTGCAAAGTACTTTATAAGCTTTATCTCATTTGATCTTCATATTAGACTTGTGAGATAGATACAATTGATATCCACATTTCAAATGAGAAACTTGAGGCTCACAGAAATTGTAATTTGTTCAGGATCACACAACAAGTAAATGTGTAAATATTCCTGACTTCACATCTGACACAATCCACTGTACTGCCTCGTTGCCTCTTTGTAATCTTATGTATTTTATTATATTCATTTAAAACCATTATTCTGAGGACTTCAAAGACTTTACAAGACTGACAAAGGGCTCTATCAAATACTCACTTTAAGAACTTCTATTTTAGTCTAAAAGGATATTCAATAGGAAACAACTACAACAACTTTACACTCTGGTAGTTATCTATTGAACTCATGTCCTCAGCATTTTAAAGTTATTCAACTTTAGTTGAACACTTTGAACATAGAAACTGGACCTGCAATTTCATTTATATAGGGAACTTCTAGGGAGGGAAACTTTCATTGCCAAAGCACCTTCTCTGAAGTATATAGTGTGAGAGACTATATTGAGACCCCCCAGTGCATATGTGCCAAAGCCAGCATTCTAATCCATGTTTTCTGACTATGAGATCAGTTCAATAGTTCCTATGTCATGCTTCTCACTTTGAACATGTGGCGAAAGATATAGTTTTATGACTATATTTAACAAGGGTTACTTTCCTGACACCATTAACTCTTTTATCCATGTGAATTTAAAGGTTTAAAAATATATTCCATGCTAAAATTCCTCTTATTCAGTTGCATTTTTGTTCTTTTTTTATAGATATAGGTTTTAGGAGTTAATTGAAGTCAGAATTATTTGAGTTAAAGAATGATCAAGGAGAACATGGGTCTTTAATATCACACCATTCTTAGTTTCTAATTAAATTAATTTTTCACTTATATTTGGTCTGAGTTTACATCTCTCTTTCCAAATTCAATTATATATCTATATCTACATCTGTGTGTGTTTGCTAGAATTCCTTCCCAATCCCTCTTAATTCTAGTGTCTACCTCCTGTTGATTATTTCTACTTTATTGATTTATGTTTTATTTGTACATAGCTATTTGCATGTTATTTTCTATATTGGACTATGGGCTTCTACAGGAAAGAACTGGTTTTTTTACCTTTCTTTATAGACTTAACACTAAACACATTTCCTGACATAATTTATTATTGTTCAATCATTTTTTTAGTAATATCCAACAATGTGTGTATACATATATATGTATATATGTTTACACATATTTTAACACATACATGTATATATTTATATATAAGATATCTCAAAACATAGTATAATTTTAAGTTTTAAAATTAAAACTATATTATTAATACTTTTGGGATACTCTATATATACCATTCATCCATTCTATCCATCTATCTAGCCATCCATTTATCCATCTATCCATGTAGCATTTAATTCTCCCTGTCCTTGATAGTTTTAAGAATGGAAAAATGTGGAAAGAGATAGTCTTTTGGGGAGTTGACTATCCTTAAGAAGGAGCTGGAATGAGTTTTCCTGATGAGTTATTTGAGCATGAACACATATCCTGTTTTCATCCTAAGTTCACAGAGGTTTTTGCATGGACCCCTATCAGCTTCAGCATGCTTATTCTGGGCTGTTCTTTCCAAGATATCTCATAGGAAATTATAGCACAAAGGTTTCCTCCCAGGTGTGCTGAGGATTTTTGGAGAAGAGCTTTTATTTAATGTTACTGTTGTCTATAATTCATCTTGTTTTCTAAGAAACTCCAAAGTGTGATATCCCCTCTTCACATCCCAGCTGTTGTTGTAAACCGGAATTTGTGAATGTTTGAGTTTAGACACAATCCCCCAAAGCTCAGTGGAGTCCCAGCTTTCCAACCAAACCCTAACAAAAATGTATTTGTGAATGGTTCCCATAACTTCCCCAGTGGGCTGTGTCCTCTGCAGTATGACTCAGCCTAGAATGAACTGACATACCACACTGTAAATTTTATGACAACTGAAGTTGTGCTAGAAACATGGTTGTGGTTCATATTCAGGGAACAGAGTCTCTGGGAACTTGCTCTAAAGTTGTTTTTATAAAACACCTAAAAAGATAGAGCCTGTTCTATCTCCAAATGATCAACCTTTTTAGGAAAATGACAATTATCATTTTGGAGCAACTTTCCTTTTTAGAGATAGGAACTGCAGTCAATTTTTATCTAGTCAGAATTGAAGGCAGATCCTATAAAGGTAACTTTTATGTCTTCTGATTTAAAAGCAGTTGAGGGGCAGGACTATAAATGTTTAATAAAAAAGAACTTTCAAAGATTTAGATGGGATCTCAGATGTTATATTTTAATACAGACAAAGCAGTTTTCCCATTCCTCCCCCTTGCCACCATTCACCTGTGTTGGTATAATCGGAACCAGTTCCTCTAGTCTAGCTACACATCTGTTTCATGCATGTGCTGCTATTGCAAGCCTGTCTTAGCAAATAGTAAAACTACAGGTGTTGGGGTTTTAATGTAGCCATTTTAAAAGAGCAGTTCATGGGCCTCTGATTATTAGTTTTTATAGCTGGCTCTATTCCCGCCACAGCCTGACAGCTTACGGGTTAAAAGACAAAGAAGACTGGTTTGTGACTTCATTGCTCTTCCATCTGGTAGAAGCCCTGAAAACCATTTGTAAATTAATTTTTTACTTTGAATGCATACTGCCACATACAGTCATCATTGAATTCTGCACAGACAGCTTGTGCTACTCCATCCACATGTCTCTAGTGACAATCAGACCATTACTTTTTTTTTTAATTCTGGAGAGTAAAATCATTAAGCCTGTATGTCCATTTTGTGTGCATGTTTTTGTCCTATACTATACTTTATACCACAAATATCATCACTTCACATAGATAAATAATGTTGACATGTGGTTTTATAACAACTGAAGAATGTCCATCTGAGACTCACACAATCTGAATTTAGCTTTTTATAATAAATGGGACAAAATCTGCTTTTTGCTCTTCTTAAGTTTCGATTTTTATCCTTGACCAAAACAACTAGGAAATCTCCAGCACCTCTTCACTGTTTTAATACTTCATGTAATTCATTACTTACTAATAAAGAACATGCAATAATATATTCATCTGATCTTAGGGAAGAAAAGCAAAATGCCCATTAATCATTGAGCTGGTGAACATGGGTTTATAGATTAATCTAATTAGACCTCATTTGTTTCAGGTGAAAGCTGCTATATTTGCAAATGCTGCCCAGTGCTACAGAACTTACCATATGATGTGCAAGTCAAGATCAATTACAAAGTTGACTTTGCCATTCAATATAATGGAAGCCATTTGTGCTGCTATGTTGAAGACTTTGGCAATGTTTTCATTTCAAACAGGCATCATTTATCCAGGGATTTAAAACTCAGTCACAATTTTTTGTTTTTAAAGGATACTTCTTGGAATTCTGAGACTTGGCTCCCACACTGCATATTTTTATTTAAGTTTTTCAATATTTTAAAATCAAAATGTAAAATTTTAACCAATTTCCTGTTAAAACATACTGAAAATAAATCATTCAATTTCAATAGCTGTTGACACTTTTCTAATATGCTTCCCTTAAGTAGGGTTATTTCAGAAAGACTTTAAAACTTGCAATTAAATAAGTTATTTTTTGCTGTAATTTTTACATGCATTATGTTTACAACAGCATAGTGATATCTTTATAGTTTGGATAAATATGGTGGAACTGATACTTCCTTGAGACATTAAAAAACATAGCTATTCATTGCTTCCTGGGATTATATAGTGTCCCAAAAGTCTTGGGGCAGCTTTAAGTTTTGAAAGCATAAAACTGCCTCGCTTTCGGGATATCCTAAGGATATGGATATGCCCGAGAATTTTGGGATATACAGTAGACCCATTTTTCACTAAAGATAAAGGAGAAAATCATAATAATAAAGAAATATATGAAAATGTTTCCCATTATTGGATTAATAGCCCAGGTGATTATATATATATGTATATATATATGTATACATATATAATATCATAGTCAAAGAAATCATCTAGGCTATTAATTCACATTACATTGGCACATGGATTTTCTCAACCACAATGGAAAGAAGACTAGATATTAGAGTAAGAGAACTTGGGTTCAAATTGTAACTTTGCTCATTACTTTCTATGTGAGCTCAGGGACGTTATATAAATTCTCAGGCTGTTAGGTTTCTTATCCATAAAATGAAAAGGAAGGATTAGACATCCTTTAAGGCTTCTTTCAGCTCTATATCCTATGACCTCTGCTTGTTCTTAATTATCACATGAATCAAGAAGCATTCATTAAATGAAAATTGTGTGCCATACTGATAGAGAGTAGAGTTACAAAGACAAAACCAAAAATAGTCCCTGATTTCTAGCATTTCATATTTTAGCAACTGATTACTCATTCTCAATTTGAGAACTTAAGCAATGAAGAACTCATCTCCTTAACAGATTAATATAATTGTTTTTTCAGGGAAATGCTAATTTATGGGATGTCCCCAATCTCTTAACACAGTTTTGTGTTTTAATAGCTTGAACATCCTGTATTTACAAAACCACTGATATTTATTATGTGCCTGTAAACATCCAAGTACAATACAGTTCCCACAACTAATTCTTTTATGGCATTATTGTTTGGGCCTTCCAGTCTCCTCACTATCTTGGTCATTTCCCTATTTGTGATGTGTTTGTAGGTACCATTTTTAAAATTCCACATTCAAAATAAGTCATAACATTTCCAGAAAACTCATCAGGACAAAGTATAGTGAGATTGTAAGCTTTTTTGCTCTGGGCACTATGATTCTATGAATGCCATCTAAGAAGGCTCTGGGATGTGTGTGCGTGTGTGTGTGTGTGTGTGTGTGTGTGTGTGTGTGTGTGTACATCACATTGATCTCTCCTATTACAGTTCCTTAAAATCCCCAGATCTTTCCTTTTTCATCAGCTGTTGCCCAGAAATGACTCCCTCACTCTATTCTTATGCAGTCGATTTCTTTGAACATAAGCAGAGAGCTTTATACAGGGTATTCTGGATAAGCCTTGAAAGGTTATAAATGCACTAAGATTTTTGGAGCACTTCATTTATTCCTATTTAACCTCACTTTATTGGTTTCTACTCTTTGTTCTAGCCTACTGCAATCTTTTTAGATTCCAATTCTGTTATGTGATGCATTAACCATCCCTCCTAGCTTAGTAAAGACACATTACCTCTCTGGGGCTTTTTACCCTGTGCATTCCCAAAATGTTTTCCAACTAATATTAGGGACAACAAATACCTTGTCCTGTTAACACTATCTCACTTAGCACATTTAGCACAGTAGAGAAGAATTTTAAATCCTGATAATTAGCCTTGTGGACCGAATAGTAAACATATGCTTGATTTGTCACTTTGAAAGACTCAACAAATATCATTTTACTGTGTAACAAACTATAATGATGATAGTCACCCTAAAATAAATAAATTAAAATGAACAGTGTCAACAGAGGCTACTAATCTGCCTTAACAGATAGATGTGAGATGGTCAATGAACATGAGATGTAAGGTGGTATGTTGTCACCAACCAAAGTCAAAGGACCAGAAAGGTGACAGACAGCCATGTCACATGAGGAACAGCTGAAAGAGAGAGAAATTCAGTCAGCAAGAAAAGGAGATAGTACGGTATCTGATAGAGTAGTCACTGAGTATGTGAAGGGCTGTCCTTTGGAAAAGGTCTTAAATTTATTCTGATATTTCTGACAGAGAAGTAGGACCAACATGTAGAAAATGCAGAGAGATAAAGATCAGGTCAATATAGAGAAGAACTTTTAAACATATGAGTTGTGCTCAAATAGGAAGAAATGCCTTTTTGAGCCAGTCTGTGCCCTGTCCCTAGAAATATTGGTTGACCTAGATAAATTCCTTCAAATTCTATAATCCTGTGACTCTACTGCATAAAAAAATCTTAAAGTAAAATAAACGAGCAATGTTCATCCTATATTTATATTTATTTGTAAACTTAAGCTAGTTGAGATTGTAAATAGTGATGTTGGTGAATATAAATATATATTTGTTTTTGATATCTTTAAGGGCAGCTAGTTGCCATGGTGGATAAAGCACTGGGCTTAGAATCAGGAAGACCCATCTTCATGAATTCAAATCTGACCTCAGACAGTTAACTGGCCATGTGACTTTGGAAAAATCACTTTAACCCTGTTTGTCTCATTTTTCTCATCTGTAAAATAAGCAAAAGAAAATGGCAAACCACTCTAACATCTTTGTTAGGGTCACAGTTAGACACAATTGAACAACACTGATTATATATATGCTATATTTTTACTGTTGAACTAGTGTATAATAAAAGCTCTATTAGAACAAGTAATTTTGTTGTGGAAGCTAGGTGGTAGAAGGAATAGATTGCAAGGTTGGCTTGCATTCAGCAAGACATTAGTCAAACTCTGATTCAGACATTTGGTAACTCTACTGGGTAAGTCACAACTACTCTGGGATTTAGTTTCCTCATCTGAAAAATGAGGGATTTAGATAAAATGGCTTCTGATCTAAAGGTGCTAAGTTGCCTAAATTTATGATATATTTCAGCCCTAAATCTCTGATTTTTGGAATTCTTCTCTTTTTTTGTGAAGGACTGGGACTTGACTAAGTTGTTTTTATGGATTGCCTTCATTCCAAACTAAAGCACAAAAGCCATTGCAACAACAGAAAAGTGTCTTTAATATAGAAAAGGAATTACAAAACATTGCCTGCATTGGTCATTGTAATAAAAGGTCTACCTTTTATCACTCTAAAAGTTAGCATGAAATTCTAATTTTCTTTGAACTGCCTTATCTAAACCCGTTCTTCAAAACCTATCATAGGTTTTCACACATAGCCAATAAATTTTTGTTGATGGATTATCAACATTTTTTTTCTTATTACTAAAACAAAATGAGGTTTGCTCTTTTTTCTTTCAAAAAGTAGAGTATTCAGTTCCAAGACTTGGGTTCAAATATTGTCTCTGTTGTTGATCTTGTGTTACTTCAAGCTTCTTCAGCTCTTGAGATTTTAGATTCAAAAATAAAAGGGTCACACTAGACAACCTCTAAGTTACCTTCTACTTCTGAATTATGACTCAATGATGTCTTGAAGCATTACCACATTTATTTCACTTGTTTTCATGATTCCCCTGTGAATAGGTTTTGAAATATTTTTAGGTCAGATTGAACTTTTGTTCATTGTCCTGTGGAATAGGGAGCTTCTTAATGAAAAAGACTTATTGGTGGAAGGGTCCAATAAACTGACATCCCTAAAATTTTGCCTTAGGCCCTGGCATCATGCAAATATACACAGCCTGTTTTATAGGGGTCATATATCCTTATAGGTATCACTAACCTCATTTAATGGCTGGAGATTCCAACTTACCATACTCTTAAATGATTTTCTCTATGCCACCCAATAAATCAATGATAGAATTAAGTAAAAAATTTACCTCTTTAGCTTCTAGGCCTCTTTTCTAGCCCCACCAGTCTATTTTGTGTCTCTGTTAAAAATTTGGGGGCTCTTTCTCCTTAATAAACTCTGTGATATCTTCCCCCCTTAATTGAGTTTGCTTCCCTCTGGGTCTGGGAATAAGTTTAAGATAAGCACAGCTGCATGTGTGCTGAGTACGCTTCCAGATGCTTTCAAGTGGAGACAGAAACTATTTTGTCCCAAGAGCTACAGCTGAATCAGGAGAGCAGAGGTCAGGACTACCTGTACACATTTTCCTTAACATTTTCAGATAGCTTAGCTGACAGAAATTGTAGGATTCCACCTGTCCCATTGAAAGAGTTACCTCCTTAAAAAGGAGTTTTTGATGTTGATGGAAAATATTCAGTGAAAACTAATGCTATGAAAACATTTTCTATCTTCTTTTAAATGGATTCTTTCTTCCTTCCTACCCTCTCACCCACCCGCCTGCCTTCCCTCCCTTTTTCTTGCCTTTCTGTCAAGAATTTATGGACTATAGTTTATATTATTTTCAATCTGAACCATGAAAACCCGAACTTGTCCTGTCTTAAGAAATATGCTTTAAGCTTCCTTTCTCTGCCTCCAGCCCCTCAACAAACTTCATGGGCATTTCTGGATTCAAGGAAATAGACAAAACATTTCTGGCCATTCATCCTTGCTTGCACTTTTGACTGGAATTCAGGAATTGAAAAGATTCAGAAATACATTTTTTTTCACATCTTATTATGGGGCTTTAAAACCATGAGAGACCAGAAACACAGTCTTTATTGCAGCAAGGCATTTTTTTAAAAAATCCTTATTAATTGATTCTGTATCCAACTCCTCACAGAAGTTGTTGGAAATTTTTTTTCTCTTAACAAGCCTCCCACATCATCACATTCCCCCCCAGCTCTCTCAGCTAGGGTCTTCATCTCTTACTGTACTGAGAAAATTAAGGCTATTTGCCTTTAGCTTCATCTTTTTCCCAGTTCATCTCAAACCTCCTCAATATAATTTTCTTAGTCTCTCATAATGATATTATTTTTTTCTCTTGTTCCCATGTCCTATCACTGATCTTGATCTGCCAAATCTAATACTGGATTACTCCTACCATGTATTGTTATTCCCTGTTGCTGAAAAGAACTAGAGGAAATCATGAAACTGTGTTGATTAGGTCCACTACAAACTCATGGTAGCTAATATCAAGTGGAATCTCACTACAATAAGGCAATTCCTTTATCAGGAGGATTCATCTTTCTGACTACAAATGTGACCTCGAACACTTATTAGATTTGTGAGCCTGGCCAAGTAACTTAACTCCATTTACCTCATTTTTTTTTCATTTGTAAAAAGAGCTGAAGAAGGAAATAACAAATTACTCCAGTATTTTTGCCAAGAAAACCTCAAATGGAATCATAAAAAATCAGGCATAACTGAACAGCAACAGCAACAACAACAACCCCCCATCATTCTATGAAGCTATCACCCTCTATCTTTTTTCCTCTCTCAGCCAAACTTTTAGAAAAAATACAATCCTATTATACCTATTGTTTCTATTTTATTTTCTTTTACTCACTCATTAACACTTTATGAATTTGTGACCTAATCACTCAGCTTAAACTCTTGTCTCCAAAGTTATTAATGATATATTAATTGCCAAATTTTATTTTTCCTTAATCTCTTCCTTCTTAATTTCTCAGCAATATTTTCAAAGTGTTCACCATCTTTTCCTTATCATAAGATAGTTCCTTTGAAGCTGGAAATGACTGTCTACTTCAATCTTCTCATTTGAAACTGACAAAAGTAAGATCTAGGTAAGTTATTTGCCAAATGTTGCACATACATAGATGATCACTTCCTTCATGTACTAGTGATTACTTATGTGCTTGGACTAATTATCATTTTATCATCTTCACTCAAAAACCCAACTTCTGTTGTCAGAATTTTTTTCTTTATGTAGTTGCCTGCTCTACACTATAGGTTAAGCCAGTTCTAAACCTGACATGGGCCAAAAGAAACATGCTTATGATATGGAAGTGAGTAATATGAGCTTTTGAGTTCATAAATAAAAATATCACAAGCATTATTACTGTTGCTAGAGAGACATTCTCATATTGTCAAATGGTGTAATTATCTCTATAAAGACAACTGAACCAATGGTTAACTTTTGTGAGAGGGGTAATAAACAAAAGGGGTCCAAGGACAGACTTTTGGGGTACAGAGACTGAGAAGGACCTAGTTAGACAACAACTTGTTCAATGAATTAGGCTCTAACACTGAATACAAGTGAGTTAGATTTTAAGGAATCTTGTTTGTGGAGGAGAGTTTAGAAATCAAAAAGATATAATTGAGTTTTCCTGAAATCTAAAATTTAATTGATTAAAGGGAGTTTTAAAACATATAGAAGGGATTAAGTACATCCTATATAATATTAAAAATATTTCAATATAGATGTTTCCTTAGCTGTTGGAGGGAACTGAAAATGTTGTCTTCTTTAACTCACTAGGTTTTATCAAAATTATTTTGTGGTTAAACAGTAATGCCCAAATATTCATGACTCCATTTGACATTTTCTGGACAAAAACACTAGAGTGGTTTGCCATTTCTTCTTCAGCTTATTTTACAGATGAGGAAATTGAGGCAAGCAGTCACTTACATATGATTTCACAATTACTAAGCTGTGGTCAGATTTGAACTGAGAAATGAGTCTTCTCAGTTGTAGGACTGCTACCTACATTATTCTATCCATTATGCCACCTAGCAACCCATGTAATAATTAAAGTTTCATTAAAACATCACTCGCTATTTATTTTCATAAATTTCTAGGTAAATAAAGTGTAAAGGGAATGTTGAAAGCAATTGTGGTCATATTTATATTCTGAGCATGAACACAATTCCCAGTATAGTTTAGACATCTGTCAGACAAACAGACAAAACATTGCAAAGATATTTTAAAAGCTCTACTCTTAATTGTCAATGAAGCTGTTCAGGGACTTTTTAAAAGCTATCTGTATGTAATCTTTGTAGACTTTTTAAAAATAGGGTATTTATTATGAAAAGGGAGATAATTAATCCAGGACCAATCTAATTCATCGCTTTTATCTTTGTGAGTTCTGTTTCTTCCTTTTGTATTCCTAGCACATAGTGGGCATTTAATACAAGCTTATTGATCAATTTAAAGTCTATCCATTATGAAATGATTTTCAATAATACAAATATGAGGTTTCCATTTTTATGCTTGGCATAAATAGTTTTTCTTTCTTTTAGTAATTTATATTAATTGATCTTAGTCTATGATCACCTTAACAACTTTTGGGGGATATATTTGTTTATTTGTTCCTTTTAAGGATGACTATTCATAATAACCATAATAACCAATAGTAATAAGTTCTTTTCAGGTGAGTATGGAGATAGAAGCTTGATTTCCTAGACTCTCCCTTAACATCAAGATCTTTTTTCTTTAACTGATCTTTAAAAAACAAACTTTTAAGACAGACTTCCTGAGTAGAGCCAAGGAACTTTGTACACAGCAAGAACAAGATTATGTGATGATCAATTCTAATGGATGTGGCTCTTTTCAGCAATGGGGTGATTCAGGGCAATTCCAATAGATTTGTGATGGAGAGAGCCATCTCCATCGAGAAAGAAGATTATGGGGACTGAATGTGGATCACAACATTGTATTTTCAACTCTTTTGTTGTTGTTTGTTTGCTTTTAGTTTTCTTTCTCATTTTTTTCCCTTTTTGATCTGATTTTTTTGTGCTGCATCATAATTGTGGAAATATGTATAGAAGAATTGCACATGTTTAACATATATTTAATTACTGTCTAGGGGAGAGGGGAGGGGAAGTGAGGGAGAAAAGTTTGGGACACAAGGTTTTACAAGGGTAAATGTCAAAAACTATCTTTACACGTATTTTGAAAATAAAAAGCTATTATTTTTTTTAAAGGACTTAGACTTTTATCCAGCCATTCAAGTGAACTATTCTTCTTTCTAACAATAGTCCTAGCCAATAAATTATTCTTGGGTGGAAGTGGTATCTAAGTTAGTAAAGAACCACTTAATTCAGTGGAACAATGAACTACTAACTTTAATAGCTTGAAAAGTGAAGAATCATAGAATGTTTGAGTTGCACTAATTGTTATATTGTGGCTCACTGTCGTTAATAGTACCAATACATCAAGATTTTTTTGTCCCAATGCATGACATAGGGTGTATATCTATTTATGACTGAATTAGAGAAGTTAGGGATCGGGAAACATGAATGATACATACTTAAAGGTTAGTTGGGGCTAGGGTTATTTCTGATAAATTCCTACATGTTAATTCTATTATTACTTTTATATAGTTTCTCAATTTCTGAACATGATGTACCCCTATGGTATGAAAAAAAGAGCTGCTCACAGGTATCTCCAGAAAGAGGAATAAAAGACAAGAGAAAGAGACGGGTGAGAAAGTTGAAATATTGTGTCTATCATTCATATATAATATTTTTGGTCATACTTCAAAAGGAAGGTCCTGAATTATTCCTTCTCAGGTTTTCTGATTGAACAACACATGGAAAGAGAGAAACAAGAGAGAGACAGAGACAGAAAGAGATAGAGAGGCAGAGATAGAGAAAAAGAGATATAGAGGCCTAAAGAGACAGAGAGACAGAGAGAGACAGAGAGAAGGGGGAGAGAGAGAAAGAGAGAGAGACAGAGAGAGAGACATAAAGACAGAGGCAGAAAGAGATATAGAGGCAGAGAGAGAGAAAAAGAGAGATAGAGGCCAACAGAGACAGAGAGAG
>JAJPUD010004355.1:115052-131023 GCA_023553655.1 Myrmecobius fasciatus
CATACAGATATAAGTACACATATACAAAGATTCATAGATACATAGATATAAATATGTACACATATAGCCTGTGCATTCTTCACTGCTTACAGAAATGGAACAGGATAGAAGACCAATGCTTCAAGGTTTAATAAGTCTACATGAAGGTTTTAAGTCTATGATACAACAGTTTCTTATTCCCAAGTCTGAAAATTGTATTCATTCTGTATTTAACCACAGTTGTTAATGCTATCAATTTGAACAAATTTCAACTTTCAAAATCTGTCTTCTATTTGAATTTTAATCACCAAATAAATTGAAATGTTTTGCATGAGTTAAATGAATTGATATGACTTCTGGATATTTGGAGTGAAAATCTTATTAAGCGGTTGTCCAACTTCCTGCCAATCTCAACTGCAACTAGATCCACATGTTGAATTTAAAACATAATTCATGGAAAATACATAACATGGCACATGAGCAGTCTTCTCAAAATTATCCACCAAGGTCTCATAAAAGTTCAGACTCTTTCTTTTTTACAGAACCTACTTAAAATATACTAAATCTAAAGCAGTCAGATTTCAAGACAGATTTTTTTTGGTATCTTCTACACTCTTAGACACTGAAATAGTACAGAGTAACTATTCAATAAATGCTCTTGACTACGGGCTGACTAACCAATTTATTTCTGTGATCTGCAATCTGCCCAACTTATATTATTTGACTTCCCTGACAAAGAAAGCAGCAATGATATTGATCCCATCATTTGCAAATGGTGGGCATTTTGAGTCAATAAATGTCAAGATTTAGCATATATTTTTGTGCTGGAAATGACAATAAAAACCATTTATTTCAAACACCCCATTTTATATGTGAAGACTGAGGCCCAGAGAGGTTAACTGACTTGCTTAATCATTTAGTCATATATAAAATATATGTCATATATAAAATAATTTTACACATTTATACCTAGTTGAGTATAATGGTAGTCATCTCTAGGGTGGGTGGAGTGCAGGGAGGGAAGGAAAAAAGGAAAATAGAAATTTATATGATAATTTTGTTGTATATTTGAAAGAAATTGAAAGTTATACATAGGAGATTTGCAGTTTCACATACAATCATTTTTTATTGTACTATGTTATGGAAATATTTGTATTATTCCATAAATTACAAATAAAATGAAAAAAATGAGGGAGGAAAGGCCATATAAGTAGTGAAAAGTTAGAAAAAGTATTTACATTGATAATTTGTTCAATATTAGCTGTAATTATCAGTATTTGTAAGATTAGAAGATGAAAATGAGAAAATAAAATTACAGAAATTATATATAAAAGGTAGTTACTTATGGTATTTTTAAAAAATCTTTAAGCCTTTTATTGATCATAAGTTTCTTGAAACAAAGGCTGATTTTCTAACACAAATATTCCTCTAATGCTGTCATGTTAGTCATGGAAATGTCACAGTTTCCAAAAATCTGAAGTGGAGGGTCACAAGGGAGAGAGGAGGAGGATGGGCATGGGCATCAAAAATGAATAATTGCTCAGAGGTAGTATTTGTTATTCAGTCATTATTCAATAATAGCTAATTCTTTGTGATCCTACTTGGAGTTTTCTTGGCAGAGATACTGGAGTATTTTGTCATTTCCTTCTTCAGCTCATTTTGCAGGTGAGGAAACTGAGGCAAACAGGGTTAAGGGGCTTCCCTGGGTCATACGATTAGTAAAAGTCTAAGACCAGATTTGAACTCAGGTACTTCTAGCTGCAGGACTAGTGCTCCATCTACTGCACTAGTTACCCTTATAAGCGGTATATATATATATATATATATATATACACACACACACATATATATACATATATATACATATATATATAAAATTAAAGAAGTGTATGACCAGGAAAAAAAAGATGGCTCAGCCATGTAGTAAGTGAGGGATAACCAATGGACAATAATGTCAACAGCTCTAAAGGAAGGCCCTTAAAAATGTTGAGTAGATCCTGGGTGGTATGCACATTTATGGGAGTGAATGAACTAAACTTGCTCTAGATGGCTAAGTTTGGATGTATTAGAATATGTGTTATTTAAAGCACTGTGCACATCCTAAACCCATCAACATATCAAAGACGTTCCTTCATTATTTATTATAATTTAATTTCCTCAAAATAAAATGTACATTATTTTTAATGTTTTTAATTACAATTTTAAATTCAAGTTTTAGATATGAATATACAAATATGTACATATGCATATTTATAGTACAAAGTAAGATTTGTGCAATTTCTGGTTCCTTTAAAAGTATCTCCTATCTTGGGGTCAGCTAGGTGACACAGTAGAGAGAACAACAGTCCTGGAATCAGGAGGATCTGAACTCAAATCTGAGTTTAGATTGCTCAGATTAACAGAAGATGAAACGGAGAAAGAAAATTACAAATAAATATCCCTAATGAATGAATATTGTTGCAAAAAATTTAAATAAAATATTAGCAAAGAGATTACAACAATTTATCAGCCATATACTACACTATGACCAAGTGGGATTTATACCAGAAATGCAGGGCTGGTTCAATTATCAGGAAAACTATTGCCATTATTGACTATATTAATAACAAAACTAAGAGAAATCATATGATAAACTCAATAGATGACAAAAAAGCTTTTGACCAAATACAGCACTCATTCCTATTAAAAACATTAGAGAACATAGGAATAAAGAGAATTTTCCTTAAAATGATAAGCAGCATCTTCCTAAAACCATCAGCAAGCATTATTTGTAATGGAGAGAAACTGGATGCATTTCCACTAAGATCAGGGATGAAACAAGAATGCACATTATCACCACTGTTATGCAATATTGTACTAGAAGTATTGGCTTTAGCAATAAGAAAAAGAAATCAAAGGAATTTGAATAGGCAATGAGGAGATAAAACTATCATTCTTTGCAGATGATATAATGGTATATATACTTAGAGAACCCTAAAGAATCACCCAAAAATTTACCTGAAACAATTAATAGCTTTAGCAAAATTACAGTATATAAAATAAACCCACACAAATCATCAGCATTTCTATATATTACTGACAAAGCCCAGCAGCAAGAGAGAGAAAGAGAAATTCCATTTAAAATAACTGTAGACAAAATCTGGGCTTAGGCATTTACTAGTTTTATGACCCTGGGCCAAGTCACTTAATCCCAATTACCTGAAAAAAAATACAATGTTTCATATACATTTTCACTCCAAATCTCTTTATTTATGCCCACATCTTCAATAAATTATCAAACAATTAAGCTTAGATAGTTTACTTTTTTAAAATAGCAATCCTGAATTTTATCTGGTATTTAGAACAGAGCCCTGAATATATTGTGTACTTAATAAGGGATTTTTAATGAATAAACAATTATAAATGAATGAAAGAACTAGAATTTTAAAAGAAGGTTGTTAAGTAGGAAGGAATAATTGATGAAATTAATACTAGTCATATGATTTTCGTTTTTTAGGAAAAGATCATTGCATACTTTTGATCCTTTGCTAATTAAAAATATTAGTCTTCATTCATCACATTACAATAACTTAACAATTAGAAACATCTCAAACACATTTACTTATTCTATATTTCAGCCAGAGTAGCTTATTTGCTCTGCCCCCTGCTCCAAATGTCATTCCACCTTCTCTCTTCATACTTCAGCAAAGGCTATATTACCTCTGTGAGGAATGCTCTCTGTGCTCATCTATTTTTGGAATCTCTAGATCCCTTCAGTATTAGTAATACAGTAGACACACAATAAATGTTTCTTGAATTAACTGAAATGAATTTAAAGTGACCAAGGAACTGTTGTGCATACAAAGCTCTTGGGAATGCATCTGACCCTTCTTGGCATTTGGGCTGCTTTCAACCAGCACATTTAAGGCAGACAGGCAGAGACAACTTCTGGTTGCAATTAAAACAACTTCAGCTTAATCCATTTAAATAAGTGATTGATGCCAAAGTAGGGAAAATGGATGGTGGAATTCCTAGAGAATCTATCAATCAATAAATGTTATGCTTACTATGTACTAGGAATTCTGCCAGGCTATGGGAATGCAAAGGCAGAAATGAAATGCTCTCTACCCTGAGTGATTAAGGAAAGACAATGTTGTATAAGTAAATGTATCTAGAATCTGTTACAATAAGTTAAATTTTTGTTGGCAATTTTAAAATTCATTTTTAACTTAATACAAAATGAGAAGAAAAAAAGAATATTTCTATGTACATACTACAACATAAGAGAGGATTCAATATAAAACAATAATTTTCCATTTCAAGAAAATCTACATACTAAATATTACACATTGTTTTCAAAGCTACCCAGCTTTTCCCCCCCCCTTCTTTCTAGGGTTTCTTTTGTTCTCTGCTATACACTATTAATTTTTTTTTACCCTGACCCCCCTCACCCTAAAGAAGGCTACAATTAAATATAAATATATATGTGTATGCACACATATATATTGATATCTATAGACATACATTCATACTCATATATATTCATATATGTGTGTGTATACATAAACTATACTATGCATATTTCCATTTGTTATCTCTTATTCTGAAAATGAAGAGCATCTTTTTTCATTTGTCCAAATTTTTTCATATTTTGTTAAACCAATTATTTCATCATTTCCTATACCATAGCAGCATTCCAACACATTTACATTCTGAGAGATTGCCTATGAAAGTTTCTGTATTTTATGTATTCCTTCTATTCTTGAATAAATTGGTTCTATTTCTACAAGAAATTTTTAATTAAAAGCAATCAAAAGTATACATTTTTCACTTTAACAATGCTTTCACCTGTAAGTTTAAAGTCTGATCCTGCTGACCTTTACATCTTCTCCCCTTGGATTCTCTGAAATTCCTGACTTTTTGTTCTTCCAAATGAACTTACAATTTAAAAAAAAATTAGTAACAATTGGAACAAAATTGAACAAATAGATTAGTTAGGTAAAATTATTATTATGTTTTATTATATTGGCTTTACGTATCCATGAACTATAAATATTGCTGCAATTATTTAAATCTATATAAAAAGTTTTATGTTTATATTCATATAGTTTCTCTATCTGTTTTGGCAAGTATACAGATATTTTAAATTGCTAGTTATTTTAAATGGTCTAAAACAATATTGTATATTGGTGACAGTATAATTTCTTTAATTTTCTTTTAATTAAATATGTTTTAGCTTTAACTTTGAGATCATGATTACTACTTCTACTTTTTTGCACAATAAATTCTATTCCAGCCCTTTATTTTATTTTTGGATATCTCTCTTATTTTTATCATGTTTCCTGGAAGTAACATATTTGTTGAATTCAAAATTTTAATTTGATATCCATTTCCATTTTATGAGTAAATCCATTCCATTCACATGCCAAGCTATAATTGCTTTTGTATTTTCCCCTTCCAATTTTCCTTATATTGTATGGGACAGTAGTGATCACAAATACTATCTAAGACTTTCAGAGTAAAAAAAACAAAAAAACAAAAAAGGACTTTATTATGATCTCACAAGAAAGGGCAACTCCTAACCAACAAGGTGTCAGTTAAAGGAGTGCAAAATACAAGGTTAAATAGAACAGAAGCCCCTGACCTTTTCTACCATTATGTGAAAGAATCCAGGTTTATACTCTAAATAATAAAATCTAGCCCAGAAACAAAATTTTCCTTTAATTTCCTTTAAAAGAAGTACTTAAATGCTAATGAAGAGGTGGAAGGGAAACAAGAGATGAATGTTCATTCAAGACAATGGAACACCTGCAGCTTTTTAGCTATAGCTTAATTTGTTATTGCAAAGTCTCAAGTCATAATTAGGGCATAAATCAAAGTCACATCTTTGTAAGAAAATCTTCCCTCAGTTCTTCCCATACAATCCCTCCTCTTTATTTATTAACGTTTGGAGACCTCTCACACCATTCTTGATACATTTCCTCAACCATTTTGTTCTCAGCCTCCAATCCCTCTGAGTTTTGTTTGTCCTTTTTCTCTTCTGGGGTCATCATCATCAGGAATCTGTTTTCAGTGTGATTCCTTGGTCCCACCCTCTCAAGGTCCAAGTCTAACTGGATCTTCCCCTCCAGATTGTTCAATATTTTTTTCCTGTGGAAATCGAAGTCATGTCCCCAAGGTTCAATTTTCCCTATAAAACCTACTTGGGGGCTGTCCCATAGCTATTACCCTCTTCTGGGTCAGCCCACCATTGCATTCTGCCATGTGGTATCTTTTCCCTTCCCTCATACCTGTGGTGTTTTTCCTAACTTCACTATGCTTTCCGATCCTACTTCTCCTTACAGCTAACTCACTCTTTTAGGATGCTAAGTCCCTTTCAGGACTTAGTCTACCAGCTAAGGACATACCCCAACCTCATGGGGTACTCCCTTTCTGCTGGGAAATTGTGAGTTCAAATGAGGAACTTGTCTTTTCCATTATTAATTGTTAAAAGCCCTTTCCTTGCTAACTATATGTTGCCTCAAATTTATTTTGATTATGGCCTGGAGTCTAATGAGCCTATTTAGGATACAAATTGAGGTACTGTACCCCAAAATTCCATCTGGGACTATCACCCCAACTATTTGTGTCCCCAGTAGAGTAGGTAACCTTTCACAAACAAAAATGCCTATCATGAAAGTCAGCAACAACAAAAATGCTAAAAGAAAGACAAATGCACCTAGCAACAGATAGATGACTAGGCCAAATACTCAATTATTTACTTAGGATATAATGACCACATCTTTTCAGATAGAAAACTGCAAGATCTTACATACTTGAATTGTGTCCATAGCTTCTACTAAATATTTGCCCTTATTATAAAAATTTGCTATAAGAGGAAAAAGCAGGAACATGATTATAATCAAAAACTGATCCTTCAGGCCTCAGTGTGAGAGCATATACATGATAGGATAAAGCATTCTTAGCTAATTGCATGCAATAACAATTCCATCTTATAGCCAGACTCAGGAATAATAAGGTGAGTTCTTATTCAAAGGAAGATCACTGAGAACCTGAGTCAGAAGGATCTCAGCTCTTGCTCAGATACTAACTTCCACCTGTAACAATTCAGAATAGCTTGTGGCATATTCCTTTCAGATGATGGATTACTGGCTTGATGATCCATCAGACAATCATACCTGAATTCAAAACTCCAAATAATATCAGCTAAAATACAAGAGACTTTAGCTTAAATAGCAAGTCTCATTAATCAAAACTGCAGGTGAATTTAGCTCTAAAAAGATCACATATCTTAAATAAATATTGACTATAATCTTACATTGATAAGAGCAAGAGATTCATCCTAAAAAGTTCACATCTTATCTTCATATTTAAGCGGATGGGTTTAAAATTTAACATTGTACAAATCATTTTACTTTAAGATACTCAATAACCAATCTATATCAAAACATGTTCAGATATTAATCATATTCAAAGAGAAAAAGACATAGACAACTGTTCTCAGAATTTTCCTAAACAATGGGAACAGTTTTAAAATAACTCAATACAACCAATTAAAACTAACATAGAATATAGAATATTCTAATTGCATATTAAAGAACCCTATAAGAATTAATATTAATAATTTCTTCATCCTAAAAGATGTTAATTCAACTTCTTCCAATTGAGGAATCCCTAAAAACTTTTCTGGAAATATTATAAATAACAAGTACAATATCAATATTGTTAAAATTCCTCTAAGGACAATTAATCTCCTCTCCCACCAAAACATTCTTAATTGTAAAGTCAATTTTAGAAGTTATCGATTGTTCTTAACAGTCTATTCTTGAGGTTCCTCCACAGGTCCTTTAAGCCTGGTGTTTTAAGCCTTCAGACTACAATCTCAGTCATCTGTAGCATTTGGTAAGGTCCTTCCACTTTGCTTCTTCCAGGATTTAGCCCACTCTTCTGCAAACTGCAAACACTAAAGGTGTTTTCTGGGCCAGCAATTCTTGTTTCCTAAGGATTAAAAAGGGATGAAGACACTGTCAGTATATAATTCCTTAAAAACCTATACTTTGTTTCAAAAGAGGGTCTTTCCCTTTCTTATTCCAGATAAAATAAACCAATTTTATATGGAGTAAGTCCAGGTCACTTATGCAAACAGTTCTAATTCTTTAACAAGAAATAGGCAAATATTTGGTCAAAGGCAATTTAGTCTTTTTTTTCTTAAGAATCTAATTTATTCTTTCCACTTTCCCTGATGAGAACAGATGCCCAGGTGTATGAAATTGCCACTCAATTTGCAATCCCTCCCCATTATTTCTTACAAAACCTTAGAAGTAAAACATGCTCCTTTATCTGAATCATTATCTCTACCATTCCATACTTAGATACAATTTATTTCAATGTTAACCCCTCTTAAAAACAGCAGTATCCAGGGGAAAGCATCCATCCATCCTAAACTATATTTCAGTTTCCCCTCTGGTGCTATTTCATTAAAACCTAATGTGAATATTTTAGAACCAGGTTCCCTCCCTCCAGAGGGACACCTCGTCAATGCCTAATTATTTATCTTTAGACATGTTATATAGTTTTCAGATACAATTTGTTTTGCAATTACACATATCCCTATACACCAAGTTTTCTTGCTTTTACTTTTTTGTTAAAAAGAGAAAGCAAGACAAACCTTAAGATTCAGAATATAGGTAATATCTAAATAACTTGGGACCAAATTTCACAAAATTTATACTACATATCCAGCTGGGCTGATACAATTTTTACAAATTACCCAAAATATACTTTAGAAAGCAACAGAGTAGCTTAAATATATTTCATCTAATTAGGAGATACAAATGTGATCTCTTTAGGTAAGTTATCAGAGAACCAAAATTTTTAACTTAAAATCAAATCAAATACAGATTTAAATTTCTAATAGCAATACTTCAATATTAGTACACACATATTTCTAAAAGATTATACTGGAATAAACAAGTTCACAATTTGAGCATGTACTAGTTAATAATAATTATTTCATACAATTTCAGAATCAGAATTCCAATTTAAACACACACAGCCCCAAAATTTAAGGTGTCAGAAAACTGCCCTTTTAAGTGCCTCTACAAGGGTTTAAAGAATGGAGAGCTTTAGGATCCTGGGGGAGAGAGTTGGAGAAATTTGGACCCAAGAGTCCGGTCTGTGGTCCAGTGACTAGCCCACCTTCCACGACAGAAATGCCAGGGGTCATGTTGAAGATATTAGGGCACCAGCACAAACCCCAGAATTCAGGCCAGCCAGGGATACTAATCTAAATTTGGACCCAGAACAGATTCCATAAATCTCTCCAAGAAAAATCCAGAGAGGGTGTTTTTTTTCTTTTGCAGTTTTTCTGTAAGCTTTAAGTTCTGGCCCTCAGAAGGCTTTTAATCATATAAATTAGGCCTACTTAAAAATAAAATAGAGTATCTCAAGTTAGCTGATAAACATTACCAAGCAACTTAATGATTAGTCTCAAAACCCCTAAAATCTGCCAAATGTTTTAGCAGTTCTATAACTCTAACAAACTATTTCTATAGATCCAAATTGGTCAGTTCTAGGTCCACAGAAAGGTCAGGTTTTTTTTTTTTCCTTTTTGATGTGACAGTTAATAATTCCCTATCTCAGATCTAGTCTTACTCTTTTTAGCTAAAAGCTATTTGCATAAGTCCAATTATGTACAAAACAACTGCTTTTAAATCCCAAATAGTCAGATCTTTTAATTCTGGCTGACTGAGAGAAACATAGAAGACAAACACAAACACACACACACACACACACACAAACTACTTTTCTAAATCAATCAAGCTATTATTTTTGGTCGCACTGTGGAGTGGAAGCCAGCAAAGGAATTCTGGAGCTGAAGCCTTAGGACAGTTCCTTTGAGGGAGTGGGGCACCTGAACAAAACAATAGTCTTTAATACATTTTGGGACTTTGTTCCAATTCTTTCTAAAGAGCTATCTTCCCAGTACACTAGATAGGAGAGCCAGCTAGAGTGTTCCTGTTACAAAGGTCCTCTTTAATGGAAGACTCTCCTGATCTTACTAAAGGAAAATAGGAGAATCCTTATGGACTTGAACCACTTATGATTTTCCCAATACCAAAGGGAAACAGAAGTTTTTTACAGACTTTACCCACACAAATTCCTTCAATCCCAATCCCAGTCATCGAGAGGCTCACTAGTTCTTGACAGAGGGCTGTCTCTCCTCCCTGACTAGTCCTTGCCTTCATCTGGGTTGTGCATACTTTACCTGACTTGTTTCAAACTTTTCTCAGCTGGCTTATCTCCTGAGACAAATTAATCCTCTATTTTTACTAACCTAATTCTGTTTTTGCTTTCTCTGAGTTTCTCTCTTCAGGAGTTTACCTGAATTGGAGCAGGAATTCCCCAAACTGAGTCCAAGGGCCACCAGAAAATTCTCTGGAAGGTGCTACCCAAGGATTTGGAATAGGGGAGATCCCTTACACACAAAACAGGAAATATCCCAGAAGGAGCCCCCAAATTGTTTGGGATAGTAGTGACCACAAAAACAATCAGAGACTCTCAGAGTAAGAAAAGCAAAAAGGGGTTTATTAGGATCTCAAAAGAAAGGGCAACTCCTAACTGACAAAATGTCAGTTAAAAGAGTGCAAAACACAAACTGTAAAACACAAGATTAAATAGAACAGAAGTTTACTTGCCCCTCTTTGACCTTTACTCCCATAGTCTGGAGAGTCCAGGCTTATACTCCAAACAGGGAAATCTATCCCAAAAAAAAGAATAAATTGCCTTTAAAAGAAGTACTTAAATGGGAATTAAGAGATAATGGGAAACAGGAGGGGAATGTTCATTTAAGACAATTGGACACCTATAGCTTTTGAGCTATAGCTTAACTTAAGTTGTTATTGCAAAGTCTCAGTTCATAATTGGGACATAGGTTGAAGCCACATTCTATACAATTATCCTTCTTGCCTTATTTGCCCCATCCCTTCTCATTCCTCTAATTTTCTTCTACCCAGTACCTAATAGGCAAGCCCTTCTATTTCTTAACCTTAAGAATTAAGGTTAATAAGAATTAAATCATTTAACTTTATTTAATCCCCTAAAATTGGTCTTTAATGTTTACCTGATATTTCTCCTGAATCTTATATGTGGAATTTTCCATTAATTTCTGCTATTTTTGCCATAAATACCTGAAAATCTTTCAGAAGTCTGTTAAATGTCCATTTTTTTTTCATTCAAGATTATACTTAACTTTGCTGGTTAAGTTATCCTTGATTGTAACCCTAGCTTTTCTGCAATGTAAATAAACATAATAAATAGTAAAGAACTGTGGTCCTTCAATATAGTGGTTGCTCATTCTTTGTTGTAGCTCTATGATAAGTAAATTTGTTTTTTCTTGTTGCTTGCAACATTTTTTCTTTACCTTGGGAACTTAGAAATTTGACTATGATATTCCTGTCAGTTTTCTTCTTGGGATCTCCTTCAGGTGGTAATTGGAGGATTTCTTTCTATTTCTCCTTTATCTTATTGTTCTAGAATTTTGGGGAAATTGCCTTCATAATTTCTTGTAAAATCATATATATATTCTTTTCAAAAATTGTAGTTTCAGGTAATCTACCTATTCTTGTACTATTTTTTTTCTTATCTGTTCTCCAAATCAGTTGTTTTTTTTCTGATGAGATGTTAACATTCTCTTCCTTTCTTTTCATTCTTTTGGTTCTGTTGCTTAGTATCTTATGGTGTCATTAGCTTCCCCTTGCTCAATTCTAGTTTTCAAGGAACTATTTTCTTCCAAAAAATTTTGATTCTGTATTTATATTTGGTTGATTTTCTTTTCATAATTTTCTTGATTTTCTTGGATTGCTCTTTTTTTTTAAAATTTTTCATAGTTGGGACATTTGATATTTCTCATTGAAACAGGATTGACTTTTTTAGTTCCACTTTTATCCTCTGAATATAAACCTAGATCCTTTCTATCCCTATTGTAGCTATCTATGCTGGGGAGTTTTCTTCTTAACTCACTCATTTTTATTTTTATTTTTTTTAACAGCAATTAAAATAATTAAGTTTTAGTTCTGAGATACGGGGAGTGATGCCTAAAGCTTTCAAGCAAACTTACACATTTGGCAATTGGTATGCTAAATGTGATGCCCTTGGTCATTGTTCAATGAGTGGACATATTGGTTGAATATCAACTCAATCTTAAAATTATTGCTATTAAAAAAAAGAAATAAGAAGTTGTAACTAAATTCAAGAACAGTTCACATGTCATTCTTCAAGAGGTAAATACTGAAATTGGTATCATTGATCTTCTCCAGTATTCAAAGCAACAAACAACAAATATCATTTCAGAGGATACTTGGTCATACTTTGTGATGAATACTTATAAAAATTCTTTGGTACCAAAACATCAACATTACATTTCAGGAAATAAGAATATAAATAACAGTATATAGAAATAAGAATATAAAGAACTTGAAAAAGATCTTAACATTAAATCAACACATACTTCAATACTGTGTGGTTTCAGTGAAAAGATAGAAATAATTTAAAAATATATAGAAAATTATGGCTCAATAGTTTTAAAACGGGACAAAGATTAGTAAACTTTACAGAAACTATGCCATCATTATGTATTTTGATTAATTTCTTCCAGAAGAGAATCAAGAGGCACTATGCATGGGGATCATGAAAAATGACAAAAATGAAAATAATTTTATCTTACTAAAAAAGAAATTTCCAATTAGTAAAGTGAGAGTTATTTCCAATAAGACATCTTTATGTAGCCAACTTATTTGGTGAAAGATCAATACCAAAGTAGAAAAAAAGTAAAAATAAAATATAACATATGATAGAAGTAACTTCAACTTGAAGTATTAAAAAAGCTATTGACTCCGGAAGGAGCAAAATGCATAGAAAACTGGACAGCTATGTACAGTATTGCTTTTTGCTAAGTAAGCTTAATAAAATAAAATGATGATTACAAAAAGCCTGGGCAGTGTTTAAGCAATCAAACATTTAATCCCTTTGCCAATCAAAGACATGTTACAACCAAGAAAAATATTAATTTAGAATATAAACTTGTTTGTAAAACCTTATAGAAGAAGTTGGTAGAAAAATAAAAGCAGTATTAGTTCATAAAACATCAAGAAATAGTAGAAGAAAAACAAGTTTACAGAAAAGTAAAGAGAAAAAAAATCTAGTCAATTCATCTTCAGATAATTTAAAGATGAAATTGGAGATGCTATAAATGGACAAAAATGGAAAATATCTTTCAAAATTACTACAAGAAACTATTCTCTTCATTAATGCTAGTGAAGCCAACACATCTAGTCTCCAACATCACAGCCTCTATTATGCAACATGAGAAAACAGATTTAAAGAACACCCAGACCAGATGCTTAGTAAATATAAAATTTATCCTAGAGACAATATAATTTTGTGGGTATTGAAGCACAAATTCTTAACTCATCCAAAAGAGAGAAGGATACCAATTACTTGAGAAAATTATGAATTTATGTGCCTACTTTCAACTCCATACCAAGTCTTTTTTTAAAGAATATTTTCTAGTAATATGAACAATATCCATGAAGAAGGCATGAGAAGAGAAAAAATTGGCTTTCACAAAAATTATCCTGCTTCAAAATACACTTTAGAATCATACAGCTAACTTAAAAGTGTAGAGACTATCTAATCTCATCATCTTTACTGTAGGTTGGTGATTTTTCTTATTTTGTAGGATGTTTGATTTAGGAAGTTAAAATGTCACTTTAAAAACTCTTGTCCGACAAGGAATCTCCCATGTATGTAGTAAAATCATTCATGATTCTGTAAAAAGAGGTAAGAGCAAAGAAAATGCTGTTCAGTGATTGCTTAATTATATACCAGGCATGAAATAGAAATATGTAATTCCTTAATGGTATTTACCACAGTTTTACAGGATGTCCAGCTCAGACTTCAAATATAAGACTGACTCCTTATAGCTGAAGTCCTCCAAAAGCTACTGCTTGCATATGATATTGTAAAGACTGAATTAAGCCTTTTTAGTGATATTCATAGTCATTTAAAAGGATTTGACCTAATAGTTTATACATGAAAAACCCATATTGATAAGGTCACAGATCCTTTCAATGAATGATGTGAAATGTTATAAAGCAATTTTACTTTATCTGTAGAGGAGCATCATGCAAGAAAAATTAAAAGTACCATATGCCTCTATTCAAAATGTCAATTGTCGGATTTCCGGGAGGCAGAGCGAAGATGGCAGAGTGAAAAACGTGACTCTCTGCGTCTCCTCCGATCTTCTCTCAAATCAACAATAAAATAAGCCTCTGAACTGATCTTCAAGTCAATGAATTCAGAAATACTTGGATACTGCTTGCTGATAGCTCTGAAGAACTTCACATCAGGTTTGTCTAACTCGGACAGATGGATAAAGAGTGGTGTAGGCCGGAAGTGAGGGTGGGACTCAGCTCATTGTGGCAAAAACTCCAAACTCCAAATTCCAAACACCTGGAGTTTATCTGAGGCACTCGGGACACTCTGCCCGGATTGGGGGCAGGTGTTCTGGCAGACTTGCCTTGTTTAAGGAGTAATTCAGATAGCCCCCATAAGCCCAGCACCTTAAATTAATTTGCCAAATTGCCCCAGGGCAAAGAGCTATAGCCACCGTTTTTCCAAACCTTAAAGAGATATACGTGCTGTCTAAAAAAAAAAATGAAGAAGCAAAAGAGAGCTCTCACCATAGACAGCTTTTATTGAGACAGAGATGGGCTGACCCCAGATCCTGAGGTTCCTTTGGCAAAACTTCAGAGGATGTTATTAAGGACCATCACTGGTCCCCTTCTCAAAAGGCCTTTCTGGAAGATTGCATACAGAATCTCAAAAGAGAGCTGGAGGATAAATGGGAAAATAAACTGAAGTCAGTGCAAGAAGCCCTCCAAAAGAGATATGATAAAGACGCCAATTTATTTAAAAATAAAATTAGTGAAGTGGAAAAAGAGTGCAATGAACAAATTGGCCAGTTACAAAAGGAGCTTAAAAAGGTAACTGAAGAAAATAACACTTTAAAAATAAGAATTGAACAAATGCAAGTGAATGACTCAATAAGACTTCAAGAATCAAACAAAAACAAAAAAATGAAAAATTAGAAGAAAATATGAAATATCTCCTAGAAAAAACAACTGACTTGGAAAATAGATCTAGGAGAGACAATCTAAGGATTATTGGACTTCCTGAAAGTCATGATGAAAAAAAAGAATCTAAACACTATCTTCCAGGAAATCCTGAAAGAAAACTGCCCTGAGATTGTAGAATCAGAAGGCAAAATCACCATTGAAAGAATTCACTGATCACCTCCTGAAAAAGACCCCAAAATTAAAACCCCAAGGAATATTGTGGCTAAATTTCAGGAAAAGATTCTGCTAGCAGCTAGAAAGAAACAATTCAAATACCGAGGATCAATAATTAGAATCACACAGGATCTGTCAGCCTCCACATTGAAGGATCGAAGGGCCTGGAATCAGATATTCCAAAAGGCAAAGGAACTTGGATTACAACCAAGAATAAGCTATCCAGCTAGAATGAGCATTATCCTCCAGGGAAGAAGATGGTCATTCAATGATGTAGGAGAATTTCACCTATTTCTAATGAAAAGACCAGATCTGAACAAAAAATTCGACATCCAAACACAGAACTCAAGAGAAGCATAAAAAGGTAAAAAGGAAAGGACTCTTGAGAACTTTATTTCTACTATGGGGATACTTAAAGTTTGGGGGTATAATTAACTAAATATTACTTTGATAATATGAAAAAGAAAACTAGAGGGGGAAAAGTTATCATACTGGGGAAAAGAGGGAAAAAGTGGTAAAATAAGATCTAAAAAAAAGGAGGTAAAAACAAGGTAAAATCTCTTGAAGAGGCAAAGAAAACCTAATATAATTGAGAGAAAGAGGGGAGGGAGATGAGCATTGTGTAAATCTTACTCTCATCAGGTTGGGCTCTAAAAGTGTATA
>JAJPUD010004355.1:145172-173408 GCA_023553655.1 Myrmecobius fasciatus
TCTTCTTCTTCTTCTTCTTCTTCTTCTTCTTCTTCTTCTTCTTCTTCAAATGAGATATTTAAAGGAGGTGCTAGAGATGGGAGATGTCCCACACATTTTCAAATGAGGCCATTTTATTGCTATTTTCACTTAATTGTTTAACAGTTTACTTTGTTAGAAGAGGATTCTTGGAACAATTTTTGCTGAGACTTTTTTTTTCACCTTGTACATCTAAAACATTTCTCATTTCTTGAAGTTTTACCTCTTTAAATGGACAGGAAGAAATTTCATTCTGAAAATAATAATTAGAAATCAGGAAAAAAAAGAAATGAAAAAGTCATTAGGAAGACTAATGGAAGTCATTGGAAGTCATTAGGAGAGGATATTGTTTCTTCAGGATACATACCCAAATATACCACACAGAGATTTTTTTATTTTATAGTTTTTGGTTAAAACTAACTGGATCTGTTTATTATTGGGTTTTCTGTTTTGGGCTTTGTAAATAGGACTCCTTTCAATAGAACTTTTCAATGAATACTAGCTTTGTGTTTATTGAAAAACTGAACTAATATAATGGAATAATTTCTATAAAAACAAAAGTAACAATCAGAGATCCAAGTGAAGAATAATAAAGTAAATCCATTTTCTAAAGCTCTAGTGATTAACTCTAGAGAATTCTTTGTCTTTTTTTCTTTCTCTCTCTCTCACTCTTGCTTTTTTGCTCTCTCCTTTTATCTCATTGGAGACATGAATTTTCTAAAAAATCTACCCTGAATATGTACATATGTATATGTATATATATATAAAACATGGCACTTATGAATATATAAGGTTGTCTTATTATTATAGTTTACTAGTGGTAACCATTGAACTAAATCCTTCCTGGATATTAACATTCTGTTTGTTATTCATATGCAGAGAGATCAGAAGACAGTGAAAAAGTACTCATCAATCAAAAATCATAGAAAATGACAAAAGCTTAAATAAACATGAAAATAAATATCTTAATCTAAAATGGACAAAAGAATTAGTAAATTTAATTCCTCTTCCCTTTGGACACTCTTGCATTGGAATGTCTCAGAAAATAATTAACATTGGATTTCTTCTTGACAATATATTGTTCTTGGCTCTTACAAATTTAGTCCTAAGAATATAAATATAGCTAACAAATACTATTTTAGTCATCATTTGGAAACAATCCATTTTCAAAAAATTATACTTAATAATATATGGTAATGGAGGAAAATAGCAGTCTGACGATAGATTCTGGGTTTTCTAGGACTTGTTACATGTTGGTTTTTTTTTTTGGAAGAATATACGGTCTGTTTTTAATAATACAATATAGATTTAATCAAAATATAAATCCCTATATATTTAAGAGTTAAAGGACTTCTAAATCCAAACTAGGCTGAAAGAATTGAGGCCAATAATACTAAAACATATCAACTAACTCATTCAGCAATGCATATGCCCTCAATTCTCAGTTAGTCATAGGATGTTAGCTTCTGAATTAATGGATAGAGACTGAACCTGTGACTTCCTTAATATAGGGAACTTCAGGATGAGGAAATTCCTTCCTGAATACAGATCACATCTTTGGCTTTCCTTCCTGGAATACCTTATTCCCTCCATTACCAAGTATTAACTTCCTTGGCTTTTTTTGTTCAGTTGTTTTGGACTGACTCCTTGTGAACCAATTTGGGATTTTCCTAGCAAGGATTCTGCAGTAGTTTGCCATTTACTTCTCCAGTTCATTTTATAGATGATGAAACTCAGGCAACCAGGGAAGTATAGAAAAAGATAAGTAATAAATCATGGCAGGATCAAAGGCTGAGTGCCAAGCAATTGGTTCAGATCTTAAATTCTTTAGGAGGTGGGAAGAGAAGAGATGTCAATGTGGGCTGAGTGATTTTATTAAGTCTCAAGAATGAAGTAAGATTTGAACTGGTTTTTGAAGAGAGGAAAGAATGTAAAGAGGAGCCTTCAGCCAGAAGGAAGGGTACAGTTAGGAAGGGTTGTAATGGAAAAAAGACTTTCCGAGTTGATAATATCGTTGCAATTAATCCTGGACTCTACAGAGCACTCTCATTTGTGTTGCTACTAAATATGTAATGAATAAATTGTTTTTTTTTTTAAAACTTTTAATTGTGAGATGCATAGATTGTTGTTGTCTTTCCAAAAGACTGTGATTGTATTTTTTTCTGGGTTAAGATTCTGAAGTCATTTCACTTTCCAGTAAAAAATTGGATAGCACAAACAATCATTTAGAGCAAGACATTACATCTTTAACACTCTTTAATTACAGCTGGAAAAGATGGCATATTTGGACATCCTTGGGGAACAGACAGGTGACCAGTTACATGTGTTTATTTATCTAAACAATTTAGCAATTTGTAGCCATATCAACTGTTGTTTGCTTGTCATGGGACATTTTCCAGGACATTTTGATTTGGCCTAGATCATATTCTCTCTCCCATTATTCTAAACTCTATTGCATTTCTGTTGTTATCTGTGTGGCAATGCCAAAAGGTTGCTCATACCCCCTGACTAAATTAAAGATAATGCTGCAAAATACATGTTTAAAATTCATGCCTGCCACTGACAAACTTCATTGGTATGAAATTCAGAACTCCTCTTATTAAACACTGTTAAATGTTCTCTTCATTTTCAAGACAAATATGAACAGAAACACAACCAAACATGTACTGTATTAAAATCATTGATTCACAATATTTAAATTTTCAGCTAGCCTCCAATTAGCAGGCTTTCCAATATTTGAACAGAAGACCATTTTAATGTAATTACAAACACATTTTAGGCATCTAAATTTTTTGCATAATTAGTTCCCTATTAAACTATTTATGTAGCTCTTTTTCCATCAGAAACAGAGAAAGCAGAACAATTTTATTCCTTACTGTTACAATAATTAACTATGCAAGTAGAACAGCATATTAATAGAGTATAATTTGTTTACATTTAAAAGAAAATTGTGTTAGATTAGCATAGCAAAAGACTATTTCCATATCCAGGCAGTAATATGCAGGCCTAATAGCAA
The DNA here is from genome assembly GCA_023553655.1 of Myrmecobius fasciatus. Classification (NCBI taxonomy): domain Eukaryota; kingdom Metazoa; phylum Chordata; class Mammalia; order Dasyuromorphia; family Myrmecobiidae; genus Myrmecobius; species Myrmecobius fasciatus. The sequence goes on from JAJPUD010004355.1 coordinate 148,207, forward strand.
TTTACAGTGTAGTTAAAGAATATTATTAATAAAGTAATACAGTGTAATTCTGTTTGCCCCCACCATATTTCACAATGTCCTTAATTACAGCTAATTCCATCGAGACTAATTTGGGTGTTATTAAGCAGTAGACACAGGAATCTTAAATACAACCTTTGCTAATAATGAATTTAGAAGTTACCATAGAACATGCTCTTATTAAACATAGGTACATGACAAGGGTTTATATGTTATTTTTCTGTGGTGAAATATGTGTGATTATTTTTTTGTGATTAATTTTTTTTAAAGTTCCCTCCTATGAAATTATTTTTGGAACTTTTAACCACCATCTGAGGAGAGAATTAATTAATATAAGCTATATGAGACAAAATGGTTAATTGAAAGAAAATTGAATTTGAAATATGGAGATAGAAATCAAATCTCAACCCTGCCATTTATTAACTTTAGGATGGTGAGCAAGCAAGTTTATCTTTCTTAGCCTCAGGTTACTTACCCATGAACCCAAGGTCTGTCTTAGATACCCTATTTCTGTACCTTTAAAAGCACAGAAGCCAGAGTTATAATCGTAACTGCCATTTTACATGATTCTTCTCTCCACGGAGTCAGTCAGTGTTTTCAATTTTTATCTATGAATAACTATGAGTTTATGAAAAACAAAAGGAAAAAAGGTACATCTTTTTAAAATTGCCTTAATGAATGCTTAATGAAGAAACATAAAAATAAATTTATAATGTCTGAACTGCAATAGAGACTATTAAGAATAATGATAGTTTAAAAGAAGCCAGAGAGACTATCTTTGTCATGTCCAGAAAGAAGCTGAAGTAGAAAAAAAACCAATAGAATGAAGAGCCTTTACTTCTTGAATCAACTGTTTTAATATTTATCTTTTAATCTTCTTTCAAAGAAGATGAAGAGAATTTTTGAGATGAGAAGTGTTTGGTGTCTTGAGTAAAATGAATGTGGAATGATATTTCAACAAGTAAGAAAAAGTCATCTTCACCTACAGTGGAAGTTTGAGGTGAAACTGGCTATGATTTTTAAATAGAGAAATATAAGTATCTATTATTAAGAAAAGAAGTTTGTAAATTTGTACTACTGAAGATAACTGAAGGTCTTATAGTTTTCATTTAAACAAGGCTATATAAGCATTAGTAATTTAAGTGTGATCTAGAGATCACTAGAGCACAGACCAAGAATTGGAAGAAACTTTAGAAATCATGTAGTACAATCTACTCTTACAGATGAGGTAAGGTCCAGAATGTTAAACAGTTTCTACATGATCACACATAGGTAGGGGCAGGGGCAAAATAGCTTTGAGAGTTTATGAATTCTAGGTTTATTTCTCCTTATGTCCAGGATTCAAAATGGGTACTGAATAGTATTCCAAATGGGAACGAAACATACAGAAACTTGAGATTTGATTTTGTATGGGTGAATTGTATATATTTTGAGCTAAAAAGCTACAATTTCAATTTGCTGCAAAATTCTAAAAAATACTCTTTCTGTTCAGACTGTGTCTACAAGATACGTGGCAAGGTATCAGACTTAACATTGATCTTTGATTTTAGCTAATATTAGATATATTTTCTTTTCCATAATTTCTGGTATATTTATACTTCAGGAGCTCTAGAATAGGGTTGTATTCTTCTAATAGGTAGCTTGTCACTTACACATAAGGAAGCAACCTTGACCTCCCCTCTGTGAATCTGAAATGTGGTTGACACATAACCAATTTTGGTAGCACCAAAAACAAACAAAAAAACCCCACCTCTGGTTTTCTTGATCCTAAGCTTTATTGTGACAGGTTGTCTCTCCTCCTGAAAGGTACCTTACACTTGTCTGGTATCCCTGCCCTGCCTCTTCATTGAAATCCTCCACATTTGGAATTTTCATTATAGAAAATTTTAGCTTTCCAGACAGCTCCTCCTTAACACTGATACCAGAGGTAAGAAGTCAAAAATACATACATACATACATACATGCATATATGTGTGTATATATATACATATATGTATATATATATATACATATATATATCTACTAGAGTTTCTCTTCCTCTCAGTGAAACACTGAACTATTGTGCACATCTCTCAATAACTCTGTTATGAGGGTTGCAATGTAAGCATATCTACATCAAATTAGGAGAAGTGCTGTGACAGCTTGGGCTTGGCCATGACCACAAAATCATCTCCATTATCTCCCCTCTACCACTTGAGTTGTCTATCTAATTCGATTTTTTTTTTTTTTTGCTTTTTTTGCTGAGGCAATTGGGGTTAAGTGACTTGTCCAGGGTCACACAACTAGGACATGTTAAGTGTCTGAGGTCATATTTGAACTTAGGACTTCCTGACTTCAGGGCTGGTACTCTATCCACTGTACCACCTAGCTGCCCCCAATCTATTTTATTTTCTTAAAAGATCAGTTCCTATTTTTGTTTTCCATCTCCACTCCAAATCTCTGACAATTATAATCTGTTTATATTTTTGCCCTGCTTTTTTTGTCTTTCAATCTTGTTATTCCCATTTCCTTAGCTTCTCCAATTAATTCTTATCCTCATTAACTTGTTTGAGTTAAGTAGGCAGAATAAATCTATAACTTTTGATTTTTACTGGTTAGTCTTCCTCTTCTAAGTTCTTCCAAGCAGTAGAGTTATTTCTTGTTCCTTTGAGAAGAGCTGGTAATCCAAAAAGAAAATTGTGTATGAATGGATACTCTCATTTTTGTTTCAGATGCATCAATTATGGCTTATTTAATCTGATACTAACTTGGATTTATATTCTTTTAAGTGGATACCAACTGATGTAGAAGGTAACTGAAAATGAACAGTGGCAGCAGAAAACTTATCTGGAATTAATAGACTACACCATTCTTCAATTGATAAATGGTCAAAGGATATGAACAGACAATTTTCAGATAAAGAAGTTGAAACCAATTCTAGTCATATGAAAAGATGCTCTAAATCATTATTGATCAGATAAATGAAAATTAAGACAACTCTAAGGTATCACTACACACTTTTTATATTGGCTAAGATGACAGGAAAAGATAATGATGAATGTTGGAGAGGATGTTGGAAAACTGGGAAACTAATACATTGTTGGTGGAGTTGTGAATTGATTCAATCATCTGGAAAGTAATTTGGAACTCTGCTCAAAGGGCTATCAAACTGTGCATACCCTTCAATCTAGCAGTGTTTCTACTGGGCTTGTATCTCAAAGAGATCATAAAGAAGGGAAAGGGACTCACATGTGCAAAAAATGGTTGTGGCAGCCCTTTTTGCAGTGGCAAAAAACTGGAAACTGAGTTGATACCCATTAGTTGGGGAATGGCTGAATAAGTTATGGTACATGAATGTTATGGAATATTATTGTTCTATAAAAAAACAATCAGTAGGATGATTTCAGAGGTGCCTGGAGAGACCTACACGAACTGATGTTAAGTGAAGTGAGCAGAACCAGGAGATCATTGTATATGGCAACAGTAAGATTATATGATGATCAATTCTGATGGACATGGCTCTTTTCAACAATGATATGCTTCAGGCCAGTTCCAATGATCTTGTGATGAAGAGAACCATCTGCACCCAGAGAGAGGACTATGGGAACTGAATATGGATAACAACATAGTATTTTAACTTTTTGTTGTTGTTTGCTTGCATTTTGTTTTCTTTTTTTCTGTTTTGATAATACAGCATGATAATATAGAAGAACTGCACATGATTAACATATATAGGATTACTTGCCATCTAGGGGAGGGGATGGGGAAAGGAAGGGAAAAATTCTGGAACACAAGGTTTTGCAAGGCTAAATGTTGAAAATTTTCCATGCATATATTTTAAAAATAAAAAGTTTTAGTAAATTAGGCTACAGACTATGGTATTTCTATGCAATACTAAATTTGAATTGTACCTTCAGTAACCATTTTGAAAGTCAGTTAGTAAAACTGACTGCTGAAAACTTGCCTCTAAAACTGAGTGCAGGAAAAGGAAGAAATCAGATAGGTTAAGAGATTGGGACCCTTAGAAACCAAAAGTATTGGAAATAAACATGTTGTGATACTCTCTGTGATATTTATATATCACTTTAATGTTTACAAAATATATCGCATTATTTAATTTGATCCTCACATAAACGCTGAAAGATTATTAGTTTTTATAGATGAGGAAATTGAGGCTTACAGAGATGATTGTTCGTGCTTACACAGAGAGCAAATAACAGAATTAAAATTTGAACCCAAATTTCTCCTGATTCCCACTCTACATACCGCATTGTATTAGTAATTAGCTAATTGCACTTAAAGGAAATCTTTTCAATTTATCTTTTGCACTTTGAAAGGTGAATCTTCTGCTCCACCTCAATTTCCTTCACTCTTCCTGGCATACAGCTAGGTAAGGAGGTCATGATTTCTAACTCACCAATGAGGGAAACCTCTCAATCACAGAATCAGATATTTCTAGCTGAAAAATACCTTAGAGGCTTTGTAATCCCATTTCACCCCTGCTTTACAGATGAAGAATTGAGATGCAGGCAGGTTAAAGCACAAGATCACACAAGTAGTAAATAATAGAGATAGATTTCAAAGCCAAGTAATTTGATTCTTCTGAACCATGTTCAGTGATCTTAGAAAGGCTTAGAAAGAATTGCATGAAATGAAAAAAAAAGTGAACAGAACCAAGAGAATACTGGATATAGCAGGGTTTCTTAAACTTTTTCCACTTGTGACCCTTTTTCACTTGAGAAATTTTTTTGACCTTGAATATATGGGTATATAAAATAAGTATTCAGATCAAACATTTACTGATAAGAAATCATAAAGAAATTTATTTTAAGCAAGTCTTTGGTATACATAGAAATTTGTTATTTATTAAAAATGAAAGCACATTTGTATATTAATGCGATGGATGTACTTGTTTATTTTTTTTTAAAGAATTAAATCTAAGTGGAATATTTGATATCTTTTACTGTTGCTAATTTTTTTGTGACCCCCATATTGTTATATGATGATGTAACTAAATAGGATATATAAGATTGTGACCCACAATTTAAAAAGTTTTTGTATATAGTAATAGCAATATTGTTTTAAGAATGAGTTTGAGCAACTAACTCATTTTGACTATTACAAATTAAAAATAAAGGACACATGAAGAAAGATTCTATCTGCTTCCAGTAAAGAATTGATAAATAGAAATCTGTATAGGATAATTTTACATATACATGTGTGCATATATATATATATATGTTGTGCATACAACACACTCACATACCTACCTACCTACCAATTTGTGTCTAATGGTAGCCATTTCTAAGAGAGGAGAAGAAAGAAAAGGAAAAAAAGATGAAATTTACATAACTTGGTTGTATATATATATTTTGTTGAGGCAGTTGGGGTTAAGTGACTTTCCCAGGGTCACACAGCTAAGAAGTGTTAAGTGTCTGAGGTCAGATTTGAACTTAGGTCCTCCTGATTTCAGGGCTGGTACTCTATCTATTTCCCCAATTGGTTGTATATTCAAAGGGAATAGCAAATTGTACATGATAGATTTGCAGTTTCATGTGCAATCATTTCTTTTTATTGTACTGTGTTATGGAAATGCTTGTTTCGTTTCATAAATTGAAAATAAAAATTTAAAAAAAAGAAAAATCTCAAAAAAATCACCAATTATTTAAGAACATTGCCACTGAGTAAAAGCTGTGCTAGCATTATAGCATCTTGCCATAGTTGCCATATCCAAGTGAATAGTACTGAATATAAAGAAAAGAAATAGGCAGCTAGCATAAGGACTTTGAAGTTTGCAAAACACTTTAAAATAATTATTTTATTTGCACAATAACAATGGGTAGTAGTACTATTATCCTCATTTTACAGATGAAGAAATTGAGGCAGATAGTGGCTAAGTAATCTGCCTAAGTCATACAGTTACTGTCTAAAGTCATATTTAAACTTAGATCTTCCTCACTCAAGGTACCACCTTGGTGCTAAATATACTTTTTCCCTTTATATTTCTATATCACTTTAAGCAAAAGGGTTGTCTTAGGCAAACAATGTAAAAAAAAGACAAATAAAAATTGCTGTAGCAACTTTGGAATGAAGCCTCTGTGATTTTCATAGGCTAACCACACACTAGGATGTTATAATTCTTCATTTTAGTATTTAGGCTAAGGAAAAATTCATATTGTTGTAAAGCCTTTAATCAAAGATGTCCTCCCATCACAGATACATCATTTTTAAGTCTTAAAAAGGACCAGCTTATTTCATTCCTTTTTTAAATGTAGTGGAATATAAGAAAAGTCCTGAACTGGGAGTCAGCTAACCTCAAGTCTAATGAGCCAACAACTAACTGGATGAAAGAAGATTGTCTCTTCTTTGAGTTTCATCTTCTTCAAGTCTAAAATGAGGTGGACATGGGGTAAATTAAGTCATCTCACAAGTTCCAGTAAAAGATATTATTCTAAGGAGCAGCTAGATGGTAGAATGGATAGAATACCAGCCCTGGAATCGGGAGACCTGAGTTCAAATTTGACCTTAGACATTTGATGCTTATTAGCTGTGTGACCCTGGGCAAGTCATTTAACTTCAATTGCCTTGCAAGAAAGGAAGAAAGAAAGAGGTATTATTATTCTAAGATGAATAGTCACAACTGAACTCATTACTTCAGCAACAACTCCAAATAGAAAAGGGCAAAGAAAGGAAAGGGAATTTTGAAGAGTGAGGGAAAAACATTTTGGAATATAGGTTAGAGAGTATATTATGGAATATATAAAACTTTACCAAAGTAGATAAATGCTGGCCCTTGGATAGTCCCTCTTTCTTGGTTTTTAGAAGGGCAGAAAATGAAAAGGATCAACTAGCACAAGAAGCTAAAACTGAAAAGAATCAAACAATAGCCAGTTCTCTTAAGGACTGAAAACAGCCTTTCTTAAGTACAAAGTCAATTGTTACTTGTTGCTGAAAATAGTATCCTAAGGAAAATACTTTGAGTATTTAAAACAAAACTGACTAAGTGTTGGAGAATAGACTTGAGTAAAGAATTCTTTGCTGAAAAAAAAAGGAGGAAAAGATGACCTAATAGATCTTTTTTACCTTTTTGATTTCTCTAGCTATGATTGGAAATACAGGAAAATGATGCGTCAGCAAAGGTTAATAATATACAAGTCATTCTTTCCTCTTTGAAATAGTGAACTGTGCATTTAAGAATTGAATATATTATGTTAATTAGATTTTCTAAGAAAAGTGAGCTCAACCAGCCCCTATTTTTTTTTTTTAAGTGAGTAAACCAAAGCCAGAGGGGAAATGTAATCCATGCCAGAATATGCCTTTTCTGGGAAATCTTCCCAATCATCCTACTATCCTGGATAAAAAGCTGAACTTTAAGGTGAGAAAATTTGGTTTCAAATCTAAATTTAGTCACCAACAATGAGACCCTACATGTATCACTAAATCTTCCTGGATCTCAGTTTCCTTATCTGTAAAATAGAGATAATAGTGGCACTTATCTTGCAGACACAGGAGGATCAAATGAGATACTCTATATAAAAGTGCTTTGTCAACCTTAAAGCACTATAAATAAAAATAGTTTTTATTCTTTTAGATCCATGAATCAAAATTATATTGTACCAAAATCTATAACTTTATAGATACGTTTTAGTGTTGTTGCAGTCTCAGAGAAGTTATGACTTGTATAGGGACATGCAGCTTGAATTAGAGGCTACATTTGAACCTAGTTCTCCCTAAAGCCAAGGATAGCTAGGTAGCATTGTAGGTAGAGTTCTGGACTCAAGATAGGAACACTTATCTTTATGAGTTCAAATCTGGCCTCCAATACTTACTAGTAAGGCAAGTCACTTAAATCTGTTTGTAGCAGTTCCTTATCTGTAGAATGAACTGGAGAACCACTCTAATATTTTTGCCACTTAAATGTGGTCATAAAGAGTCAGACATGATTGATATGATGGAACAACAACTTTTTGAATCAAGGTCTAGCACTCTGTTCATTAAAGCACCATTGTCTCCTCAATAATTTATTTCCTAATTGTTTTCATTATTTCATTCGATTTACTGGTTTGTTTGCTTCCCCCTCACCCCCACAAAAACTGCAAACATTTCTTCATTACATTTTTAGTTCTTTGAAAGCAGAAATATCTTATTTCTTTTAATTTTTTTTCCCATAGCTCTTTGGACATTATCCTATATTGATATCTCTGATTAGGACTATGCTGAAGCCAGCTTGGACTAGTCTCCTAAAACTGATTTTTAACTTTTCAGTGTGAGCATTTATAACCCAGAAATTGGCAAAAATTACATATCAGGGTTTGATTTATTATTTTGTTGATTGTGTCAATTTAAGGAAATGATAGAAAATTTCTCAATAATGCAGATTAAACTTAAAAAAAAATCTGTGTACATTCTACCTAGCATATTGTTTAATATCAGTACTTCCCTCCTTAATTCTAAGTTTTTGCCTCTAAATCATCTTAGTGTTTTGGTGGTACTAACTAAATCTATAATATCAACCAATTCCTTCAAATATCAAGCCAGGACATAGATTGCTATTAGTAAAAAAAGAAAAAAAAATCTAATGCTAACCACATGCTTCTTTTACCTGTTCAAATTAACAAGTTTTCTTAGAAAATGATGTTTTAAGTAAGAGAGATCTTTCCTTCCTAAAAATGGTAAATAGCAGTCATTTCTGCTTTGGCCAAAAACCCTGAGGGTCTTTCCCCTCCCATATTTATTTATTTATTTAGTTTAGTTTAGTTTAGTTGTTTTTTTTTTGTTTGTTTGTTTGTTTTGGGTTTTTTTTGAACTAGGAAAAGAGTGGACTCTGCCTCAATTACTACCTAGTCTTAATCACTGAATGGGTGTGGTCTCAGTCAAACTGAGACCTCTTGAAGACTTTAGTTTAAAAAGGCCAAGGTCTCCTACTGCTTCCAGGGCCATTTCAAGTTGTCCTGATCTATATCTTGCCACTGGACCCAGATGACTGGAGGAGAAAGTGTGGCAAGTGACCTTGTACAGCCTTCCCTCACATAAATCCAATTTGCTTGCATGTCATGGCCTTGCCTCCCTGATGTCATGGACTCCTTGAGTACAAAGGACAAACAACAAAAACCTATCTACTTGAAATATATACAACCAGCTGGCATCGTAGGAGGGTATTCCATTCAGTTTGGGTAAAAATATCCAAGCTTCTCATTTTTTTTTCAAGTGAAGTGCAGGTGATTTTATTTCTCCCCATTCCTTTCTCTCTCCTCTCCTCTTTCCTCTCACTCAACTAACAACATCCATTTGATAGGGAAACTCTTGTCCTAAGGAAAATCAAAAACCATCCCTTGACTGCTGCCATTAAGAGCCAAAGTCTTATCAGTCAGCACTGTGGCAGAAGTATTAGTTATCACCTTGAGCTAATCAAATTAGAAGGCCTTTGCCATTCTTTCTGTGGCTAGCAGGAAATTAAGTTTCACTGAAGCATTTGAATCACACCCATGGTATCAAAGAACAATCTTCTTGTAAAGATAAGTTGCCAGTATTCAATGGCTTTGGGGCATTACCTTATGATTACTTTTTTCATAGACTGCACATGTTTAAGGTAGCTTTACTATTTTACACAGCTGTTCCAGGTTCCCAATCAGCATAATTGTGAGTCATGTGGCAAGCCTGGAAAAGTCTCCTAATATGTCAGAGGAGAAAGAGCCTGGAAAAAATTGTATGAGTGTTTTTTCAAAAGTAATCAATTTTGTTTTTAAACAGGCATTGTTTTAACCATAAAGTTATATCCAGCTTTGACAACAGCAAGTAGCTGCAGTAGTCTAATCTTAAGTGAACCTGAAAGGTCTATTTAACCCCCAAGAACAATTTTTCTCCACAGACATGTTTTACTCATTCACTTTCTCCTTCCTCTAACCAATAACTTTCCAATTGCCATTGAAGTCTGTGGAAAGTTCTTTCCTTCTTACACATTAGTTTCTGCAGGTCATCACCTTCCTTTGGTATACTCTACACCTGTTACAAACTTGTTTGCTAATTTTTTTTTAAACATTGTAACTCAGGAATCTTACATTGCTTCCTAGTCCTGTAATACTAACCATCGCTACCTATAAATACTAATTTATAATAGAATGGTGGAATAGAAATCAAAGAGATATCATTTGTCTGTCTCATTTTCAAATCTATATTGATAGTTTAATTTCTGAAAATCTGCTTTATTTTCCTGGCTTCTGAAGGGAAAATGAACTTTCTCCCTTGTTGTCATGTTGGTAGCCAGATGATAAACTCAATTAGCCTTTCTTTTTCTCTTCTTCTCTGTCCATCAGTCTTACTGTCTTTGTCAATCATTTTTCTTTTTTTTTTCTTATTCTCTTTGTCTCTCTGTGTGTCTTTATCTATTTCTCTGTCTCTTTACCTTCCTGTTTCTGTGTCTCTCTGTTTTTCTGTCAGTCTCTGTATCTCTATGTTTCTCTGTCAGTCTCTGTATCTCTATGTTTCTCTGTCAGTCTGTCTGTCCTCTTTTTGTCTCTCTCTGTTTCTATTTTTGTCTCTCCTCCTCTGCCTCTTTTTGTCTCTCCGAATCTTTCTGTGTATCTCTGTCTCTGTTTTTTTTTCTCTCTCTCTGTCTTTTTGTCTCTCACTGTCTCTCTCTGTCTCTGTCTCACTGTATCTGACACTTTCTCTCTCTCTCTCTTTCTCTCTCTCTCTCTTTCTTTCCCTCTGTATTTCTCTTTCCCAAGAACCTACCTAGCTTGGGTTTTCTTTTGAACTTTAAATTCAGATATTAAATTCAGAAATTAATTGAAATTGTTGAATTTAGGTTTGTTGAAATTGTTGAAATTAAATTTGACTTGCCACTAACATAAATGTCCAAAGTTTTCTTCTTATAAGTTGCTCGATTTTAGCTAAGAAAACTGACATCTATGAAGAAAAATCAAAGTTATCTTTAATAACTTTATAAAATAATTACTAGATAGAAGATTCTTGTCCCAAAATTTTCTGGAGATGCCAAATCAAGTCCATCCCAATAAAGCCTTAAATAGAAAGACAATGCTCTACTTTGAGCATTGGTTTGAAGCACTGTTCTATAATTTAAAACTTGTACACTTTGTACATTACAATTCAACCTCAAGTTGCCTAGTCAGGCATAATCTCCACGTTCACAAATAAATTTTATGAGTCCGTTACTGTTTTGTCACCGTTTTCATTCAGCCACTTAGTATCTAGCTTTCTTTTTTAAAAGCAACATTTTACATTCATAAACTATTGCATGTTGCTCATTTAACCCTCATCCCGCTCCACACTCCAAATGCATTACTGAGTGACCTCGTATGTCAGCACTATAGCATTGTACAGTAAATAGAGTGTTTTGCTTCATAAATCAAGCATAGAACTTATAGCCAACTTCAGCATAAAAAAAATCACTGAAATAATATGGCCCAGCTGCAGAAGATAGACATTGTATTCATAAAGTTAACCTTAATTTACTGACATTTAAATCCAGATTTGACAAAGCTAAGACTATTTTGGAGGGTTCTGAGTAATACTCATGAAATTCCAAATTTTTTTTTTGGAAAATTTTTTGTTAGACTGATTTTTTTTTTTAAATCAAGTGGGTCAGATTTGGTCTGCTACCCAATATCTCTAATAACATCAGAAATGCACTTTAGTTGGCCAGGGCAGTCTAATTATATAAGCCACTTTTGCAAATCATTTTTTTTTTCTTTATGAACCTGCTCCCTGGAGCATAGCCCTCCTATTTTATTCTGTCAAGCTGCATTAAATGCAAAGGTGATTTAGGAAGCTCAGGTTTTTAGTCTCCTCACACCTCTTCAAGTACACCCACTCTTCCAAATCAGATTGAATACTAACATTGCAACAAGGGAGTCCAAAGATAGAAACTAATTTTATTTCAAGCAGCAATTTGTATTTCTCTACTGAAAAAAAGTCTGAAAGGCCTGCAATTGGCCAGACTTTCAGCTTTCAGTGTTCTCTGTTCATCTCCCTTTATAGGTAGCAATTTTAGCATTCAAAATTTAAAAATAAGCTGGAAGAACACACATTCACAGTGCCCTCCCAGAAAACATGCTTTGAAAATCACCTATAATGGGAGCACCCTGTCAACAGAGGATTGTCAACATACTAGCTCATTTAGGAAATAATCCCTCTGGCCCTGAAATAAATTAAAATAAGTCTATTTCTCCCCATTAAATTCCACTCTTCCACTCCTCCAAAAATCCATTTGTAAAGCACAGAGCTAAGGGTTTGTTACTAATGTAATTACAAGAGCATAAGAACTAATGAGAGATGAGAAAAACTAATATCTGTATTTTATCATCTATTAGAAGGGAATTAAAACACACAGCTATTTTGTAAAATGTATTTTTGTTAGCCAGTAAAAGGAAAATGAACTTGATCTGAATTTTATTTCAGCTCCTGAATTCAATCTAGTCTAGTCCAATACAATTTAATAAATCTCCATTAAACACCTACTATGGGCAAGGTACTTTAGTAGATGATAAACCAATATATATTCCCTGTCTTCAAGTTCACATTCTCCTGTGAGGAATGCACCAGCAATTTCTTGGTTTATTCAAGGCCAGTTGAAGTACATATTTGTAAAAAAACAAAACAAACAAACAAACAAAAAACCCCAAACATCTTCTGGAATTCAACCACCAGGTCTCTTTCTCCTGTTTTGCTTGAAGAGTATTAGTATCTTCAAATTAACCTCAGTTAACTCAAATGGGCTAAAAAGAAGTTGTTGGATTTTTTTTTCCTTGCAGTTCAAAGAAAATTGTCAGATTTCTTGAAATGAATAATGTGTTTGGTTTTTTGGAAGACCTTTACAAATTTTGAACCTCCTGCAGTTCCATTTGGTGTAAAGAATTAGAATATAAACAAGGGGCTCCATCTGTACTTTTGAAATAACTATTCAGTTTCCCAATTCAGTGTTCAGACAAATCGACATGATAAACTGAAAAACAGAAGTTTTTGTTCAAAGAAGTTCAAGAGTATTTAGTCAATTAGTCCTCCAGGATCAAGAGAGGTCCAAGGGCAGATCTTTCAGCTCTGAGAATTTTTTTTTAAGCACATGGGTCATTCATGTAATTCAGCAATCTCCAAAAGGACTCATATTGTCTTTATAGGATTCACTATTTTTATAAAGGTCAAGATATGTCTGCATAATTGGCATATATTTTGCATAGAGTTATCTAGATGTTGTCAGATATTTATATTGAATTTAACTTTTATTATATTCAAGGTTTTTTATCTCTTCTGTTTCTTCTTTTTTCTTCTTATAAATTTATATACCCTCGGTCAAAAAAATTAACAATTGAGAAGGGGAATAGACAGATCTAAAAGAACTTTTCTTTCTCCCCTTTACCTCATTTTCAATAATCAGGTTATTCCTTTGAAATGAGAAGAGAAGAAGACCATTGAAAACTATAATATATCTATATCTATATCTATAGGATATAGAATATGTGTCAAGTAACTCTGTACAACTCCAGAATCAGGCTGTAATGCTCAGGGAGAAACTGAGGCAGTATCACACATTAGAGATTAGTTAATATTTTATTGATGTTAATTGAGAGTTTAGAATCCATAGCTATGGATTGGGACTGATGGGACTCTTGTCTCAAAGTACACAGTCCATTGAGAGTTTAGACTGGCAAATATTAGCCAGCCCACTGGATCTCAAGTAGGTACAGCAAATAATAATTTTGGTTACAGGATTCTTATAGGGCTCCTGGCTCTCAAGGGAACAAAGAGCTTACAAGGCAGAAGGAGGGGTAGGGTACTGGAGGGGATTGGAGTTCCAGGAAAGGACTATCAATTCAATTCTGACAGATAGGGGGTAGAAGTGTGACAAGCCTGGGAAAGGAACTGGGAGATAGTAAGTCTGAAGCCAAAAGATAAGGGATATGTGGAGATGGACCATCTGGAGATTTTATGACTCCTTTGGAATGCTAGCCCAATTATTCCTGATGGTCAGGAAGAAGGGGGGTTGCTACTGAGGCAGAACAATTAAGGGAAACTGAAACAGAGCAATTGTAGGAAACTGAGACATGGAACTCTGGCACAACAAGGCTAATCAAAAACATAGAGTTGTTCTGATGAATATCCCTTAAGTAAAATTCCACATCATTCATCTACTCTAATAATTGAATTGACTCTCCATTACCTAAAAAAATCAAGTTGAATCTCTTTTTCATGATATTTAAGAACTTTCATAACATCTGATCACAATCTATATTCTCATGCTCATCTTCCATTATGCCTCCCTTTGCTCTGTCCACACACTTTTACTTGAACCTGGAATATAAACATGTCTGCCATGACTCTTGCCAACTTCCTCTTCCCATGAAGAGGTTCCACTCACTTATTCTAAATCTCCTCCACTCTTCATTTCATTTTCCAATTCAATGAACTTTTATTTAGCACTTGCCTATCAGTAGCAGCATACTTTTCCAAGCACTGAACAAACTCTGAAATAAAAAAGCATCCCTGTCTTTAAGGAGTTTGCAGTTATGTGTGTATATGTTTGTGATTAATTGTCTGTAATAATGATGCAAAAGGCATAATGTGACAGATACTAAGGAGAAGTTTAGGCAAAGTGCTATGGGATATTTGAAAAGGCAGAACTCACTTTTAATTGTGACGGAAGGAGCTGAGGGAGGGAATCAGGAGAGGTTTCCTGGAGAAGAAAGTACTTCAGCTGAATCTTGATGGAAACAAAGTGTTTTGAAAGGCATTAGCAAAGACTCAGAGCTGGGAGAAGCCAACTTAGGAAGGGAAGAGAGTTGAAGTTTTATGACCCAACCAACCCTAGTTCTACTTCCCTTTGATACCCTCTCTAAGCACTTCATTCTTTCTTTAATTCCTTTTACACTCACTGAATAGAGTATTCATTTAGTCCTTTGCAATATTATTGTGCATTATTACTTCCTTTTTCATATTTTCCCTCACTAACTAGAGTGTGAGCTCTTTGAGAATAGTGACTTTTTAATGTATTATTTCTTTGTGTCTTAGTAAGATCGTTATGTGTAGCCCATGCAAGGTAGTAAATGCATTTGATAGATTGAGAAAGTAAAATAATAGGTTATGAAAGGAACAAAAACTGATATATTTTTAAGCACCTGCTGCTTGCAAATCATTTTGATTTGTGCTGGTGAATCAGAGCAATGCATACCTAGGACAGAACTTGATGTAGAATTATCTGTTCAGATAAAGAAATATCAATTAACAATTCTTGAGGGTGGAGTTGATATGGCAGACAAAAAGTAGGGACTCATCTGAGACGTACCCCAGTCCCTCCGAATACCTTTAAATAATGACTCTAAACAAAATCTAGCGTCAGAACCCACAAAAAGATGGATCAAAATAATTTTCCAGTACAAGACAACTTGGAAGGTCAACAGGAAATATCTGTTACACAGGGTGAGAATAGACACAGTCCAGCACAAGGTGTACCAGTACAGATTTGGCCCCCGCAAACCAGGAGTAGATCTCGGGAGCCAGTGAATCAGTAGCTGCTTCTTGAATTCTCAGCCCCATTTGGTCAAGGGGTCAAAAACTGGTCAGAAGGAGACTATAGGGGTCTTTTTAAAATTAGCATTAAAGCAGGACTCTGCTGCTTTGTCCATAATCAGAGCCGGGTTGCAGTGCTAGATGACAATCCTAGGGGAAGAAAGAGCACTAGCACACCAGAGCTTGTGGGGTTAAAGGGAAGAAAAAATGCTTGTAGTCACTCCCAGACCAGAGTACAAGGTAGAAGAGTAGCAAACACACCTCTTCTCAGATCATACCACCTTAGAAGAATTGAAATCTTACAAGTCACTAGAAGTACCTCTGAAAACAGCTACACAAAACCCCTGAAGCTTGGGACAATGCAATTTACACCCTGGAAGTAGAATCTTGGAACCCTACTTTAACAATGAATAAAAAATCAAGTAATAGACTAGGGAAATGAGCACACAACAGAAAAAAAAAATTGGCCATAGAAAGTAACTATGGGAACAATGAAGATCAAAACATAGACTCAGAAAAAGTTAAGAAATTAAAGATCCAAAGCTTCCAAGAAAAATGATAATTTCTTTCAGGCCTTGGAAGAACTGAAAAAGCATTTTTTTTTTTTTTTTGCCTTTTTGCTGAGGCAATTGGGGTTAAGTGACTTGCCCAGGGTCACACAGCTGTTACCTGTCTGAGACCAGATTTGAATTCAGGTCCTCCTGACTTCAGGGCTGGTACTCTATCCACTGCGCCACCTAGCTGCCCCTCAAAAAGCATTTTTAAATCAAATAAGAGAGATAGAGGACAAATTAGCTAAAGAAATGAGAGCAATGCAAGGAAATCATGGAAAAATTTGATAAAGGAAACACAAAAAAATGCTGAAAAAATAACATTTTAAAACAGAGTAGGCCAAATGGTAAAGGAAGTATAAAAAGCCAATGAGAACAAGTATGTCTTAAAAAGCAAAATTGGCCAAATGGAAAAAAGATGCAGGAAAACTTGCTGAAGAAAATAATTCCATAGAAATTAGAATCAAGCAAATAGAAGCTTTATGAGAAATCAAGAAATATTCAAACAAAACCAAAAGAATGAAAAAAAAATAGAAGAAATCATGAAATATCTCCTTGGAAAAACAACTGATATAGACAAAAATACATAAGATACATAAGAGATAATTTTAAATTTATTGAATGACCTGAAAGCCCTGATTAAAAAAAAAACATAATATAGTCATCATCTTTCAAGAAATTATCAAGGAAAACCTCCCTGAAATTCTAGAACCAAAGGGTAAAATAGAAATTGAATGAATATACCAATTATCTCCTGAAAAAGATCCCAAAATGAAAACTCCATGGAATAATATAGCAAAATTCCAGACTTCCCAGGTCAAGGAGAAAATATTGCAAGTATCCAGAAAGAAACAATTCAATTATTGTGGAGCCACAATTAGGTTGGAACAAGATTTAGCAGTTTCTATTTAAAGAAATTGGGGGCTTAGAATATGATATTTTAGAGGACACTAAGAGCTAGGATTACAACCAAAAATCACCTACCCAGTAAAACTGAGTATAATCTTTCAGGGAAAAAATAGATATTCAGTGAAACAGAGGACTTTCAAGCATTCTAGATGAAAAAGCCTGGAATTGAATAGAAAATTTGAATTTCAAATTCAAGACTCAAGAGAAATATATATATAAATTGGCACAGGAGTGAATTTAAAAAGGTGATATCTAAAAAATAAAATTAACAGGAGAGAGAAGAATGTATTTGACAAAAGGGAAAGGGAGAGATAGAATATGATAAATTACCACACATGAGGCAAGAAAATACTTTTACAGTAGAGAGAAAGAGGGGCATTTAAAGATAAATGACTCTCTCATTACTCTCATCAAAAGTGGCTCAAGAAGAGAATAACATACATACCCAATTGGGTATAGAAAACTATTTCATCCTACAGGAAAGTAGGAGGGGAAGAGGACAAAAGAAGGGTGTATGTGTGATGGGAGGGCAGACTGGGAGAAGCAAAAGAGTTTTGAGGAACAGACAGGGTAAAAGGAGAGAGAAAATAGAATAGAGGCAATATAAATAGTATTAGTAATCGTGAAAATCTGAGACCATTTTCTCTGATAAAGGCCTCATTTCTCAAATATATGGACAACTGATTCAAATTTATTTTAAAAAAAAGCTATTCTCCAATTAAGAAATGATCAAAAGATATGAACATTTTTCAGATGAAGTAATCAAAATTATTTAGGCCATATGAAAAAAAATGTTCTAGCTCACTATAGACTGGAGAAATACAAATTAAAACATTTCTGAGGTACTACCTCACACCTGTTAGATTGACTAGACAAATGTTGGAGGGAAAGTGGGGAATATGAGACATATATATATATATATGTACATATATATATATATATGCTGTTGGTGAAATTGTGACATGATTCAACCATTCTGCAGAGTAATTTGGAACTATGTACAAAGGGCTATAAAATCACACATGCCCTTTCACTTAGCAATACTACTACCAGGTATATATCCCCCCAAAAGGAAAAAAAAGAATCTATGTGGACAAAATATTTATAGCTGCTCTTTGGAGAAGAGGAAGAATTGGGTGTTGAGAGGATGTCCATCAATTAGGGAATGACTGATGAAATTATGGTATGTGATTATGAAAGAATATTATTGTGTTATATAAAATGAGCAGTATGCTCTTGAAAAACCTGGAAAGATTTACATGAACTGATGCAAACTGAAATGCAGTATATACAGAGTAACAGCAATATTGTAAGATGATCAGCTGTGAATGATCCGCAATACAATGATCCAAGCCAACTATGAAGGACTTATGATGAAAAAATGCTATCCATACCCAGAGAAAGAACTAATGTTGTCTGAATGCAGACTGAAACATACTTTTTAAACTTTATTTTAATGGGAGGAGTCGAAAACATGACTTATAGACATGTTTTACATGACTACACATGTATAATATGTCAAATTGACATTAATTGACAATAAGGTGTGTGGGGAGGGAGAAAGAGAGAGAATCTGGAACTCAAAATTTTTAAAATAAATTTTAAAAATTGCTTATACATGCAAAGTAAAATATTAAATTATGAAGAAAAAAAGAACTTTGAGTGCAACAATATAAATTAGAAAAACAATAAAACAAGTCAAGTTGAATCCTGCAAAATTACAATGACCAAACTTGCCTCCCCAAAAGAAATATATAAAAGTAGCTAAATAGTATTATAGTGTTGGTATTAGATGAGGGATTGGGTGAAGGACACTACATATATTATCAGAGCTTTAGCTTATTTGCTTGTTTTTGCTATTTTGGCTAGTTTGGGTAAATCCTTTTTTTTTTTTTTAATTTTGTCATGTTTTGCAGGGTCCTAGAAGAGAGAGGGATACATTGGGAAATGTAGATGATATGAAAATATTGATAACCTTTGAAATTTTTTAGAAGAAAAATTGTTTGCCAGTTAGCAATTATTGGGTTTGGTGAGTACATGTATTGAAATTTTAAAATAGTAAAGAATTGAATGTTGTGTATATTGAAAATATGGCTATATAAAATACCTATTTCAAAGTGGACTCTAATGCGCTTGCTTCAACTACTGTTTGCAAAAAATATTCTCTTATTATAAAAATAAGTTCTACCTGAGGATCATATTTTATGTGATTCCAGTATGTTCAGCTATGTTTATATAATAATCTTTAAAGGAGTTGAAATATTCAAAATAATCTTCTCAGTGATCTTTAATAATATAAAGATCAGTAACATCAATTGACACAAAAATTTGTCATTTTACTTTGATACATTGAAAAGTTTAAATTAAAAATAATTAAATTATATTGTAATTATTATCTCTGATTTCATCAATGTTAATATTTTCTCCAAAGTCTGATCACAGGTCCTCTATATCATGAGTTGCTGCAACAATTAATTGTTTTTCATCTTTTCTGACTTTAGTATGACTTTCAGATAGTGGAAGCATGTGCCACTGGGTCCACATACAAAACTTTTTCATGTTCAAATTTTGATAAAAATATACTAGAATTAGCACAGCTCTGCTCTAGTTTTTAAGATTTAAAACTCACCTTCACCATACAAATTGATACCACCTTAGAGTAAGTTGAAAGGCACAGAGTGAACACTTTCCTATAATTTAGTTGAGAAGGTACTAACAAAGGAAGACATTTTTCTGGAGGAAATGATCACAAGAGCCTCTGACCTCAATATCAGAGTGATGAGTCTTGCTTTTAAAAAGCACAGAGAATGAATGAGTGAATGAAGTAAAGAAAAAATGAAATAAAGAAAAAAATGAAATAATGAATGAAATATGCATTAAGTGCTTACCATGTGCAAAGCAGTGTGCTAAATGCTAAGGAAAAAATCAAATAACAAGAAAAAGGTGGTTACTGCTGTCATGGGGTTCATTTTCTAATGGGAGAAACAACACATATGGATGATTTCACCCATAAGTGGAAAATCAGGGTGCAGCAGCAAAAAAAGGTAATGTCTCTTCTTTAATGTAATTTCCATTGGTAGAATCATCTCCATTTCTGATATTGAGTAATTTAACAGTACCAATGACCATGATGGCAAGAATAGGTAAAAATTGGAAGGGACCTGCACAGAGTGTGAGTTCTTTTTCTTTTTCCATAGTAAAGAATCAATGTCTTTGTATAGTAGAGTCCTGCATTTTTGGCTTAGCAGGAATGCTAAATAAACATTTAAATTGCTGACAAGTATATATAATGAAGGTCAAATATATATTATAATGATGAAGGCCCTGCCCACCTGCTTCTCCAAGCCAATTTTTTTTATTAATACTTTTTATTTGCAAAACATATGTATGGGTAATTCCTCAACATTAACCCTTACAAAGCTTTCTGTTACAAATTTTTCCCCCCTACTCCCCACCCCTCCCCTAGATGGCAGGATATCCACTACATGATAATTATGTTAGAATACTTAAGAAATCGAATATATGTATAGTTATTGCATCGTTTTTTTGTGCAGGAGAAATCGTATCTACAAGAAAGAATAATCCGATAAAGGAAATACAATGCAAGCAAACCTCAATAGAGAACATGAAAATGTTATGTTGTGGTCCACATTTCATATCCCTCTCTCTGGGTGTATATGGCTTTCTTCACCGAACAATTGGAACTGGTTTGAAGCATTTCATTGTTGAAGAGAGTGATGTCCATTAGAACTGATCCTCATTTAGTATTGTTGTGGCTGTGTATAATGATCTCCTGGTTCTGCTCATTTCACTCAGCATCAGTTCATGCAAGTCTCTCCAGGTCTCTCTGAAATCGTCCTGCTGGTCATTTCTTACAGAACAATAATATTCCATAACATTCATATACCATAATTTATTCAGCCACTCTCCAATTGATGGGCATCCATTCAATTTCCAGTTTCTAGCCACCACAAAAAGGGCTGCCACAAACATTCTTGCACATGTGGGTCCCTTTCCCTCCTCTAAGATCTCTTTGGGATATAAGCCCAATAGAAACACTGCTGGGTCAAAGGGTATGCATAGTTTGATAACTTTTTGAGCATAGCTCCAAATTGCTCTCCAGAATGGTTGGATCCATTCACAGCTCCACCAACAATGCATCAGTGTCCCAGCTTTCCCACATCCCCTCCAATACCTGTCGTTACCCTTTCCTGTCATTTTAGCCAATCTGACAAGTGTGTAGTGGGATCTCAGAGTTGTCTTAATTTGCATTTCTCTCATCAATAGTGATTTGGAGCACCTTTTCATATGATTATAAATAGTTTTAATTTCATCATCTGAAAATTGTTTATATCCTTTGACCATTTGTCAATTGGAGAATGCAAGCCAATTTTTCTTAAAGCTAAGTTTTGTTCTTGTTTTTTCATGCCAAGTAAGGAGATTTATGGGAATCAAAGGGAGATTTTTCATCTCAAGTCCCATAAAGCTCCTCTGAGATTGTGTGTTTATATGTGTGTGTGTGTATGCATTGTGTGTGTGTGTCTGTGTGTGTGTGAGCGTGCTTGTAGAGTTCCCAAAATGGTGTTTGGGGATACAGATTGAAAATCATGGAGTTAAAAAGAAACATTGAAATTCTAATCCTACCTCAGATAGTTGACCTAATTAATAGAATTTTAAAGGCACCTGGGAAAAAATAATCACAAGACTAGTAAGAATAGTGTGATTGTTTTATACCTCTTATCTTTGTCCCTTTTAGCTATCTTTTATTAAGGACAGATTTATTAGCTACTATAACGCTGAAGATCATATCAAGAAGCAGATGGTCCCAAAGAGGTGCAGATTACAACAAAGAACAGTTCAGCAACCATAAGACAAGTGAAGACAACTAGAAGAGAATAGAAACCAAATGCAATACAATTGATGTGATGGAGAATGGAGACAAGATGTCAAACAGTGATGATGTGAGGTCCAACAGAGAGAAAAATACTGATGTCATCAGAAAATTTAAATAGTTCTGTCATTTATAAATGCAAGTTGCCTTGGTCACAATTGTGTCTTGGTTAATTTCTCTCTGCATTTGTGTCTTCTGTTTGTGTGCCTTGGCCACACATGGATATAGCATATAAATACAATTTGCAAATATCCCCTGGCCACGTGTATTATCTAAGTGTGTGCCCTACATTCATATTCCTTGGTCATATTTGTTTTTTATAATGTATTTTCCATTCCCTTGGTCATATGTGTTTTCTAAATTGTCTTCCATGCATGATTTTTATGTCTACAATTTATTTGCATATGGTCCCTTCTCCCACAAGTGATATGGCAAACTGTGGGAGAGTGTTCCCCATGAGTATATGGGAGAAATTTTGTTTTGTCACTTGCCTTGCTATACTGTTTAATTAAATGTCTTCTTTTTATTAAACCTGACTTGATTATGTTATTCTCCTACTCAATAAATTTCAAGGACTTCTAATTTTATGTAGGATCAAATAAAAGCTCTTCCATATGACTTTAAAATTTTTTGATTTTTAATTTATGGAATAAAAAACATTTTTATAACTATATATATATATATATTAAAAATGAGTTTGTATATAAAAATGCAAATCTACTATGTGCAACTTGATATTCCTTTCAAATATGCAACAAAATTATCATGTAAATTTCTTCTTTTTTCTTTTTTTTTGATAGCTTGGCCGAAATCTGAATTCCAACTTTATTATATGCTACTTTCCTTCCCACATTCTGTGATCCAGTCAAATTGGTCAAATTATTTCTCACACATGATGTTCTTGCCTGTGCACTAACTGTTCTCACCCAATGCTTGAAATACTCTTTGTCCTTATCTTGAACTTTCAGACCCTCATTTTTCAAAATCTATTAAAAGTGCCATTTTCTACATAAAGATAGTCCTGATTTTCCTGCTACCTAATGGCCTCCAAATCCTTGCATTTATTTGTATATTTTGCACATATATGTTTATATACAAAATACAATTCTTTGAAGACAAGGACTGTTTCATTCTTTGATATTGTAGCCCCCAAAACCAATCATAGTGCCTAGCAATTAATAAAGAAGTAGGCAATTAATAAATGTATTGATTGATTGGATTGATGTGTTGTTTCTTCTTGATTTTACAAAAAGAAATACTTCGTTGCTTGCTTTTATTAAACTTTTTTTTTTTTTTTTTTTTTTTGCTGAGGCAATTGGGGTTAAGTGACTTGCCCAAGGTCACACAGCTGTTATGTGTCTGAGACCAAATTTGAACTCAGGTCCTCCTGACTTCAGGGCTGGTGCTCTATCCACTGCGCCACCTAGCTGCCCCTTATGAAACTTTTTTTTAAAAAAAATCTTGGTACAGGGAAAAACATTCTGGGTACTACATCTGCTCAAAAGAAAGAATGTTTTTCTCACCTAGAAAAAAAAGAAGAGGGGCTTGAGGAATCCTCCATTCATCAAGTAATTAGGTAGAATAAAATACTCCATTAAAATATGCAAGCACACAATGAATAAGCAAACAAGCAAATAGAAAAGCTTGAGAAAGAAAATTGAGCTGAGAAAAAGAAAGAAGCTGAAGAGAGGAACACTAACCTAAATCCTGAATTTGGAAAAAAAATGTCACATGAAAGACAAAGGGAAGAAGAATCTGAACATTAAAATTAAGAAACTTCTTAAAAAGAAGGGATAGGAAGGGAGAGGGATGGATGTGGGCAGAAATGATATTGCTGGAAGAAATCTAGAAGACATTGTTAAAGATTACAAATGATTGAAAGAAAAACTGAAAAGCCTAGAGGGAGAGGTGGCATTTTCTCTATTGCCATGAAATAGAAGGCAAGATGTTAAGTAAAGAACAAAATTTGATCAGTGAAACTAAGTCCCTCCTAACTGAACTGATAACTCAGAAGACCTGAATTCAAGTCCTGCCTTTCAGAATAAGTGTGTTTTCTTTACCACGAGGAGAATGCCAACCTGCATTTGTAGAAACTGTTTCCTCATTTGGAAATTATCTATATCCAAGAAATATTAGGTTCTACTTCTATTCTCAACCTTATCTGATCATGCATGGCTGCTTTTTCCAATTATATCTTATGTGCCATTTCCACTTCTTCACAGACCATACTAGGAACTAAGCCACAGTAGTCCAATCCTGTCACCATTTATGAGAATTGATCACTATAGAAATGATAGCAGATCTATTTCATATATATTTGCTATCCTCCTTCATGTGTCATTTTTATGTATTCTTAAAATAATCTAGCTTAGATGTGCTTCATATCTAGCTTCTTGAAGTATTGTTCTTTTCCTGCAGTGCCTTTTGCTATTCTGTGAAACAATAATGCCATAACTTTTCATCCTACTCCTTTGTAATATTTTGTAAATGATCTTGTATTTTAAATAAATGTTGCTCATGACTACTATGATTCTCCATTTGGAAAGATTAAATACTGATAGCTGAAGATTTTCTAGTTTTTTGGGGACCCCATATTGTGACTCATTAAACTTCTTTTTTAAAGGATGATAGTTTTTTTTAAAGATAGTGGAGAAAAGTCAGAAAGTTTCCTAAGCTGTCCCCACTTTCCCTTGAAAATAACTTTAAATCAAGCCTCTAAACAGATTCAGAAGCAGCAGAACCAATAAAAAGATAGTGAAATTTTTTTTCAGTTTGAGACAAATTAGAAGGATTTCAGGAAAAGTCTGTTTTACTTGAGTAAAAGGGGAGCACATTCCAGTATAAACAGTGTCTAGACAATCTAGCAGGAGGTTCTTGATCATAATACAGATCAGCAACTAAGAACTTTGATGTTAGCTTGGTAAGTCAGTGATGCAGAAGGGTAGCTGTGAGACATCCAGCTTCACCACAGGAAGCAAATTGTGAGATCTGGTACAACAGGCCTAACTAGGCTACATTACCTCAGTATAGTGGACAAGCTACAAGCACTTGAAGACCCTACATGGAAAGCCAGTTATTAGGTCTCTGACCTCCAGTACAAGAAACTTAGAACAGAGAGGGAGGAGGAGATAGGGGCAAAAGGAAGAAGACAAAAAGAAGAAGAAAGAAGAAAAGAATGAGGAGGAGGAAGACAGGGGAGGAAAAGAGAAAGGAAGGAAGGATGAAAGAAAAAAAGAAAGAAAGAAAGAAAGAAAGAAAGAAAGAAAGAAAGAAAGAAAGAAAGAAAAAGAAAGAAAGAAAGAAAGAAAGAAAGAAAGAAAGAAAGAAAGAAA
>JAJPUD010004355.1:173418-193478 GCA_023553655.1 Myrmecobius fasciatus
AAAGAAAGAAAGAAAGAAAGAAAGAAAGAAAGAAAGAAAGAAAGAAAGAAAAAAGAAAATGAAAATAGTCTTGACCATAGAAAGCTACTGTAAAAACAGGGAAGACCAAAATACAAACTCAGAAGAGGCAACAGTCAAATGCCTATATCATAAACTATTAAAGGTGAATATGCATTGGCCTGAGGCCCAAAAAGTCCTCCTTGAAGAACTCAAAAAAGATTTTAAAAATCATATAAGAGAAGAAGGAGAAGAAGAAGAAGAAGAAGAAGAAGAAGAAGAAGAAGAAGAAGAAAGAAGAAAGAAGAAGGAGAAAGAAGAAGAAAGAAGGAGAAAGAAGAAGAAAGAAGCAGAAAGGAGAAAGAAGAAGAAAGAAGAAAGAAGGAGAAAGAAGAAGGAGAAAGAAGAAGAAGAAAGGAAAAAGAAGGAGAAAGGAGAAAGAAGGAGAAAGAAGAAGAAGAGGAAAAGGAAGATGAAGAAGAAAGATAATTAAGGACTGCCAAAAATATTTTTATAAGCAACAAATTTGAAGCAGAGATATGCACATAGGAAAAAAAGATTAAAGGGTAGATTAAAATGTATTATGTCAGCTGAAGTTAAAAAAAAAGGCAGGGATAACAATCTTGACCTTAGACAAAGGAAAAGAAGAAATAAATCTAGTTAAAAAATTAGGGGAAGAAATGAGAATTATGCAGGAAAATTATGGGGGGGAGTCAACAACTTAGAAAAGGGAGCACAAATATTGACTGAAGACAAAAATTGCTTTTAAATAGAATTGACCAAAATGGGGGGGAGGGGGAGTCACTGAAGAAAACTACTTCTTGGAAAGTAGAATGGGCCAAATGGAAAAGGAGATACAAAAGATAACTGAAGAAAAGAATTAATTACTTTCAACTTAATTTTATTATATTATTATATATTATTATTAATTAATTTGATTGGACAAGTGAAAATTAATTATTCTATGAGATATGAAGAATCAGTCAAATAAGATCAAAAGAATGAAAAAATAGAAGAAAATGTAAAACACCTCACTGGAAATATAGCTGATCTGGGGAAAAGATTCAGGAGAGAATGCTAAACATTATTGTTCTACTCAAAGGTTGTGATTAAAAAAATGAAACTGGACAGCATCTTTCAAGAAATTGTCAAGGAAAACTGCCTTGATATCCTAGCAGAGAGTAAAATACTCATTGAAATAATGCTCAAATCACCTCCAGAAAAAGATTCCCAAATGAAAACTCCAAAAAATATTGTAGCCAAATTGTAGGATTACTGGGTCAAGAAGAAAATACTGTAACAAGCCAGAAAGAAACAATCTAGATATCAAAGAGTCATAGTCAGAGTTACACAAGACTTTGCAGCTTCTATGTTAAAGGATCAGAGAGCTTGGAGTATAATATTCTGGAAAGTTAAGGAGTTTGGCTTACAACCAGTATCGACTATCTAGTAAAACTGAGCATAGACTTTTAGGGAGAAAGAAGTACATTCAATAAAGTAGGGAACTTTCAAACTTTCTTGGTGAAAAGACCAGAGCTGAAAGGAAAATTTGATCTTCAAATACAAAACTCAAGAGAAGCATAAAATGATAAACTGAAAGGAAAAAAAAAACATGTTATTAAATGAAACTGTTTACATCTCCACATGGGAAAATGATACTAACTCTTGAGAACTGTATCTCTATTACAGCAGTTAGGAGGAGTATACATAGACATAGGGTTAGAGTATAAGATGACTAATATAATGATATAAAAATATGAGGTGAAAAACCAGGATTATACTGAAGAAAGAGGAAAGGGGGAGACAGAATAAGAAAAATTGTACCCTACAAAATGGACCTTTTGTAATAGAGGGAAACAAGGGTGAGGGTAAGCATTGTTTGAATCTTACTCTCATCATATTTGGCTCAAAGAGGAATAGCATATTCACTCAGTTGGATATGGAAATTTATCTTACTTTAAAGGGAAGTAGGAGGGGAAAACAGGGAGAAAAAAAGAAAAGGGGACAGGCTGATAGAAGGGAAGACAGAAGTAGGAAGGGTAAAAAGAACAAAAGGGTGGGACAGGTAAAAGGCAGGATAAATTGATGGTGGTGGTCAGATATAAGATACTGGTATGGAGGGACAAGGTGAAAGGAGAGAGAGAAATATAAACAAGGGGGCAAATAGAATGGAGGGAAATACACAATAATCACAACTGTGAATATAAATGGGATGAACTGTGACATCAGAATCCTACAATGTGTTGTTTATAAGCAACAATTTTTTTATTAAAGCTTTTTATTTTCAAAACATATGCACGGATAATTTTGTCAACATTGGCTTTGCATAGCCTTGTGTTTAGACTTTCTCCTGCGTCCCCCCATTCCCTCCCCAGATGGCAAACAATCGAATATATGTTATACATGTTAAAATATATGTTAAATCCAATATGTATAAACATATTCATACAATTCTCTTGCTGCCCAAGAAAAATCAGGTCAAAAAGGAAAGAAAATGAGTAAGAAAACAAAATATAAGGAAACAACAACAAAAAGAGTGAAAATGTTATGATCCACATTCAGTTCCTATAGTCCTCTCTCTGAGTGTAGATGGTTCTCTTCATCACAAAATCATTGGAAATGGCATCAATCATCTTATTGTTGGAAAGAATCACATTTGTCAGAACTGACCGTCCTATAATATTGCTGTTGCTGTGTGCAATGATCTATTCTGCTCATTTCACTTAGTATCAGTTCATGTAAGTCTCTCCAGGCCTCTCTAAAACCATCCTCCTGATTGTTTTTTATAGAACAATAATATTCCATAACAGTCATATAACATAACTTATTCAGCCATTTTCTCACTGACGGGCATCCACTCACTTTCCAGTTTCTTGCCACAAGGAAAAGGGCTGCCACAAACATTTTTATAAGCAACAAATTTGAAGCAGAGATATGCACATAGGAAAAAGATAAAAGACTAGATTAAAATAGATTATGTGTCAGCTGAAGTTTTTTAAAAAAAGGCAGGGATAACAATCTTGATCTCAGACAAAGGAAAAGCAAAAATAGATCTAGTTAAAGGAGAGAAAAAGGGAAAGCTAGCTCAGTATTTTAACTCACATGTGGAAAGCCTCTAGAGCAAAGTGGAGCTACCTGCCTTTTGACTTTAGATTTTCTATCTCCTTTTGTTTCTGTCCCTTTGATGGAAGAGGAAGAGGAAAAATTATGGAATAAATTTCTCCGATTGTGCAGGTTTTACCTCTATCTCCTGCTGTGTTCTTTTCCTAAATAATTGCTACTCTTTGGAGGGGTGGGGTAGAAAAAGAGTAGGCATCCATTTTTAACATTTGCCTATTTGCCCAAATTCCCCCCCCCCCCCAAATCTCACGCTACTCTTGCCTCCAGACTAATCTCCATGCTCTGTTGGGAATAGTACTTCTTTCACCCAATGGTTAATATTCTCACATTTGGTTATATTCTTCACAGTGATTTTAAACCTCTATAAACCATCTTTCAAATCCCATCAAATGATTCCCTATTCCTATCCATCTCAACTTTCCAGCTCCAAAATTTAAACTAATACCACTCAATGCTTCCAGTATGCCCTCTAGAGTGTCTTCCTTTCCATATTCTGACCTTTTGGTGAGCCAAATTAACTCCACACTATTCTTCTCTCTTAAGTCCCTAACCACTTTATCATATCTCTGATTATACTCTGGTAAGCCTCAGCCTTGTGTAATTCCCACCATTTGCTTCCTTCACTCTACTTTTCTGCTGACTGAAAGTGGAGAAAATTGAACAACTGTTTTGACTGGTTTTATCACACAACCTTAACTGGGCCCTCACTGCTATTAGACAAGCTGACTATATCTTTTTCATTATTGAATTCTTTAGAGCAGCTCTTCCAGGTCTTGTCATCTTCCCTTAAACCTCCCATGCAAGGTTCTTTTCATCTTTCAACAAAGACTCTTGCCTCACAGTTTACAAATAATAATAATAATGATAATGATATCACCCACCATGAACTTCCACTTTTCCATCTTCTTCAGCTCATAAAACTCAGATTCATTCTGCCACTATCTTCAACCCTGATAAAGAGGCCTTACTTCCTATCAAGGCTAAATATAATAGCTGTTTAAATGATTCAATTCCATCTCCTCTATAAGATTGCTTTTTTTGTCCTCCATACTCTCACTTGATTTCATAGTGCATTCCCTTCTAGTTCATTCCCTACTGTTTACAAAGATACCAAGGTTACCCCATTCTAAAAAATAACTCTTACTTCACCTATCCATCTCTACTATCATCCAATGTCTCTTCTACTTTTGTGGCTAAAATACTTGAAAAGACAATATACAGTGGGTACCACAACTTTTTAATTTTTTCATTCTTTCTCTGTTCCTATAGTAGGATGTAATAACCACCTCTATGATAATGATTTTCAAATTTAACTGTCCTGCCCCAATCTCTCCACTGACCTCAAATCTAGCATCTCCAACTGCCTTTTAGATATTCCAGGAGAGATCTTAAACTAAGTATATTTAAAATCGAACTTATTTTCCCCTAAACTATCCCTAATTCCTATCTCCCCAATCATTATAAAGAGCAGCACCATCTTGATAGTCTCTCAGGCTCATACCTAGGACTCATTCTGAATTCCTCACTCTCTCTTCCATCCCATATAAATTCTGCTGATTTTTTACCTCTGCAACATCGCTTGTATATGCTCCCTTTTCTCTTCTGACACTGACAGCACTCTGCTGCAGGCCCTTATTACCTCATACCATATGATGGTCATAAGCTGCTAGTGGGTCTGCGTGCTTCAGGTCTCTCCTCACTCGGATCTGTTTTCCATTCTTTAATCAGTCCTAGTTAGGCAACCCAACAACAGTAGAATCATTGTAAGCATCTGATGATACTGATTTTGTTGGGCTGTATTTTCTGTAATAAGAAATAGAACCACACTCACTGGCATAATAAAGAAATTCACTTCAATTCAAAAAACTTTCATTGAATAAGCTATTTATTCTGGCCTATTTAAGACCTTGAGAATGCAAACACAAAAATGGAATTCTCTTTTCTCAAGGTAATTTGTATTCTATTGCAGTATGTGTATGTGATGGGATAGCATATAGATTCTTACAAAAGAACATCACTTTAATAGTTAGAAAATTATGTTAACTGGGGCAGAGAGTAGAGTGGAGTATGTGTGGCATGTATATACATACCACACATACAGACACACACATATATATGTGGGTATCTATCTATAGTTAGATATATACATATATATCTATATATGTATGTAGGTACACACAAGTAGATGCATACACACACACACATGCACACACACACACTATATATATATGTATATATAAATTCTACCCAGATATAAGTGTAAGGGTAGAATGTTAGTATTTTCTTTTGCTTATGTTACTATTCATGTTTTGATGTTTTTGAGTTCCTAGAGCTCTTTGCTATAGTGATTTCAGAATAGAGTTTTTCCAGAATCGTTTTGCAGCAATAAAAGATTATCATTATGAATGTCATGCCTGTTTTAAAATATCTAACTTAATACTCACCTTTCTGAAAATAATTCCTAAAACACTTCTGAATTAAACAATCCTACTTTTCAATCACTCAATATTTGTGGTTATATTCAAAACCTGAATGTTTTCAGTGAATACAAAGAAGCATTGTGTCTATAATCAAATATTCAACCAAGATAGTAAATGTCAAGCACTCTAAGACAAAAGCTAAACTTATCTTCCCTTCAAGGAACTTACATCCCAACAGCTATTTGCCTGAACACAAAGGAAAAATAAGTGATAGTCAAACTTAATTGAATTAGTAAAGGCATTAAAGGAGTAATCTTGTGAAAAAAAAAACATTGGCATGGAAGAGGTCTTCGTTTTTATTTTTTTGTTTTGTTTTGTTTTGTTTTTTGTTTTTTCCATTTGGAATGTATAGATGGTTTTAATAGTGTGGAAAACTGCCTATTTGAAAATGTCCAATTGATTATGTAGAACAGTAAGTCTTACAGAATTGATTGAAGTCACTGAAAGGTTAATTCAAGTCCCTTTTTTTTTTTTCTGAGACAATTGGGGTTAAGTGACTTGCCCAGGGTCACACAGCTAGGAAGTGTTAAGTGTCTGAGGCCAGACTTGAACTTAGATCCTCCTGACTTCAAAGCTGGTGCTCTATCCACTACACCAACTAGCTGCCACTTCAAGTCCATTTTTAAGAGCCAGGCACTATGCTACTTGCTATGCTAAGATGCAAAGAAGGTTAAAATAATTGCTACTTTAACAATCCCACATTCTAATGATTAAATGACTTGCCCATGGACCCATATCTAGTATGTCTAAAAGGCAGGAAACAAATCTAGGTTTCTCTAACTCTAAGGTTCATCTTTATTTACTCTGGTGCATTGTCTCTTAGTGTGGTGGTAGTAGAATCAGAGGAGTGTATATAGATAAAGAAATGGATCAGGGCCAGGTTATGGAGGATATTAAATGCTAAGTTGAAGAATTGGATTTTGAACCACTTGGCAAGAAAGAACTATTGAAGATTCTTGAGCCAGTGAGTAAAATGATGAACAACAGGATAGTATATTCAAGATGCTTTGGGGATTTGCAAAGAATGCTATCAACTTCTTTCTAAGATAGCAATGAAAAGTTGTTTTCTGCCCTAGACTTCTGTTCTCAACTGCTACATCTTTCTTACATTAAGTTTCTATCTCACTTAAAGCAAAACAAACAATCCTACTCCTATATACCCATTACCATTTGATAGTCCAGGACTGCTGACTGATGTACTTGAATTCAGTACAGTGCTACATAGTGAGATCTTTAATTTGATTTTGTAACTTAAATTATAATGAACAATCATTTTTTTAAAAGTTCATAGTGATTTCTTATATAATATTAATTTCTTTTGAATGATTACTAGGTGTCTTATTCCCAATGTTCCCAGTATATGCCTGTAGGTACTACTCATTCATCCCCAGAGTACATTTTCTGTGCTGTAGTCATCACTTCAAGTATTGCCTGAGATATACTCCTGTTTAATTGGAAGTGATGATCATGCAAAACCCCTCTTAAATACTTTAAAAATGTAATAATTGCCCAAAATAGAAATGATTATAACTGAGTTGTATTTGACTTACATAGTTTTAGAAGACAATATTTTATAAATCATTATAAATAAAAATTTATACATAAATTTATAAAAAAAACTTATCCATAAAAGTAACAAAACTTTAATACTATAAAAATAGACATGGATTTTACAGATGTTATTAAAAAAAAATTCATTAAATTTTAAAATTTTGATATTTACTTGTTAAGGAAACTTACATTTAGAATCAGAAGACCCTGCTTTTAGAATTAACATAAGCTATCTGACCTAATTCCAAGGATCTTGGTTTCTTCGATTATAAAGTAAAAGAGTTAAAATGAGAAGATCTCTTAAAATTGTAGGTCTAATGTTTGTGCAGCTATTAAAAATGATAATAAAAAGGAGACTGAAAAGTAGCTATAAAACCAGAATAATTTACTAGATATATCAAAATCTTCATATAATCATGATGATCTTTCTTAATTTTCTGATTCTTTTATTTCCTGACTGGCATGAATACATGATTATGGGCATGATTTTATACTTAATTACATTTAATTTAGAATTTTAATTAAAAACTATTTTTAAACTGGACCTGGACCTGCAATTTCTTAAATATAGGGAATTCCCAGTAAGAAATTCCCTTTCATTGAAAGTTGGCATCTACTCTGCAATTCTTAGGTCTAATAAGTTGTTTGGGACATTGAAAGGTGCTCATGAAAATTCCCAGAGCTCAGAGTCACATAGCCACTATTTGTCAAAGATAGGACTTGAATCCAAATCTGTATGACTATAAGACTAATTCTTATTTGCTATGCTATTCTGCCTTTTTCTTTTTTTTTGCTGAGGCAATTGGGGTTAAGTGACTTGCCCAGGGTCACACAGCTGTTACGTGTCTGAGAACAGATTTGAACTCAGGTCCTCCTGACTTCAGGGCTGGTGCTCTATCCACTGCGCCACCTAGCTGCCCCTATTCTGCCTTTTTCTTAAATAGCTGCTGTATTAACCTTTCTCAGGCTCTGTGTCAATCTAGAATTGAGAGGCTTTTGAGTTAGGGTCAAATTGAATTGAATTCTCTCAAGATAGGCATTTACTTTTGCCTTTTTGAAGGATCAAGGGACACTAAAGAAGAAACAAGAAGTTTATGTCAGTTGAGTCAAACTACTGCCACCGCCTTGACTAATTCTTTTTAAGTTCCATTGGAGACATCCCAGCACCCTGACTGAATCTCAAACATCTGAGAATAGTACCCACAAAGTATAGTCCCACAAAAACTCCTGATTCCGGTTTGTCTAGCCATAATTTTTTTTTTTAATATAATTTCCAACTTCCAGTGGCAAGGTGAAAAAGTGAAGATTGAACCCTCTGAAGTCCTGCCAATTTCCCTCCAAACAAACTGGAAATGGCCTCAGGGTTGATCTAGGAATAGGGAAGCAGTTTACCAGCGTGGCAGGAAAGGTCTGTCTCACTGGGATGGAAGATCAAGGTCAAAGAGCAATAACAGTAGCCAGCCTCAATGCAGGGGGTCTCTAGCAAGGCTATAAGCCTGGAGCATTTCACCATCTGCCCTTCTACAAACCAGCAGTCCCCAAGGCAAGTGATCAGTCTGTGCAGACAGCAAGACCCCACCCTATTGATTCCATCCCCAGCACAAACCACCAACAAGACCTTGATCCCATTGCTGACCAGTAATGAGGTTCTGACCTAGAGTTGGCCAACAGTAAGACCCCCATCCTGGGCCCTGCCAGTAGAGAAACCCTTTTTCATAGCATCTTAGTAGCAAGGCTTCCCCCTTCACCCCCAAGTGTGGGTAGGCCCCACACTTATTTTTTTTTTTTAATTTTTATTTTATTTGCATAACATATGTGTGGGTAATTCTTCAACAATAACCCTTACATAGCTTTCCGTTACAAATTTTTCCCCCCAACTCCCCACCCCTCCCCTAGATGGCAGGATATCCACTACATGTTAATTATGTTAAAATATTGGCAAATTGAATATATGTATACATATTTCCAAACTTATCATTGGTGTGCAAGAAAAATCTTATCTACACAAACGATATATCAGATAAAGGAAACACAATGTAAGCAAACATCAATCAAGGAGTATGAGAATGTTATGTTGTGGTCCACATTTCGCATCCCTCTCTCTGGGTGTATATGGCTTTCTTCAGTGAACAATTGGAGGTGGTTTGAAACATTTCATTGTTGAAGAGAGCCATGCCCATCAGAATTGATCGTCATATAGTACTGTTGTTGCCGTGTATAATGATCTCCTGGTTCTGCTCATTTCACTCAGCATCAGTTCATGTAAGTCTCTCCAGGCCTCTCTGAAATCATCTTGCTCGTCATTTCTTACAGAACAATAATATTCCATAACATTCATATACCATAATTTATTCAGCCATTCTCCAATTGAAGGGCATCTATTCAATTTCCAGTTTCTAGCCACTACAAAAAGGGCTGCCACAAACATTCTTGCACATGTAGGCCCCACACTTATAAAAAGGCAAAAGAGAGACCCCACCCCCTAGTACAAGCCAAAACAGAAGCCTATTATCCAGTGAAAACAAGCCGCTAAGCCCTGAAGCCCTGAGAAATCCAGCAGCCAGACCCTGGGTCATAGCATAAAAAGCTTGGGACAATGGAGGACCAGAGTCTAATTCTCTAGCATGAAAATACTGAGTTACAAGAAAGGCAGAAAAAATGAACAATAATAACAACAAAAAACTTGACTACAGAAAGTTACTCTGGGGAGCACCAGCCCTGAAGTCAGGAGGGCCTGAGTTCAAATCTGACCTCAGACACTTAACACATCCTAGCTGTGTGACCCTGGGTAAGTCACTTAACCCCAATTGCCTCAAAAAAAAAAAAAAAAAAAGGTGCTATGGTCCCAAGGAAGATCAAGGCATAAATTTAGAAACAGACAATAGTATCAAAATGGATGCATGTGATACTTCAAAGAAAAACATAACTTGATCTCAGGCTCCAAAAGAATTCCTGGAGGAACTTAAAGAGCAAATTAGAGAAGTAAAAGAAAAAAAATAGGAAAAAATGAGAGTAATTCAATAGAATCATGACAAAAGAGTCAATAGAATGGGAAAAGATATATGAAAATTTATCAAGAAAACTAGTTCCCTAAAATATAGAATTAGTCAAACAGAAAGGGAAGTACAAATGCTCAGTGACAAAAATAATTTATTAAATATTAAAATTGAGCAAGGGGAAGCTAATGAAATGAATATATAAGAAATCAAGATACAACAAAACAAAATTAAAAATTAAAAAAAGAAAGAAAGAAAATGTGAAATTTCTCCTTGGAAAAATAACTGACTTAGAAAATAGATCCAGGAAAGATAATGAAATAATTACTGGACTAATTGAAAGCCACAATAATTAAAAAAAAAAAAAAAAAAAAAAAAAAAAAAAAAAAAAAAAAAAAAAAAGCCTGAACAGCATCTTTTGAGAAATTGGCAAATAAAACTACTCTGATATATCAGAACAAGAGGACAAAATATAAATTGAAAGACTCCACCAATCACTGCCTAAAAGAGTTCACAGATCAAGAAGAAAGTACTACAAGCAGCCAAAACTAAATAATTTAAATGTTGT
Source organism: Myrmecobius fasciatus (assembly GCA_023553655.1). Classification (NCBI taxonomy): domain Eukaryota; kingdom Metazoa; phylum Chordata; class Mammalia; order Dasyuromorphia; family Myrmecobiidae; genus Myrmecobius; species Myrmecobius fasciatus. The sequence goes on from JAJPUD010004355.1 coordinate 184,131, forward strand.
AGAGCTACAGTCAGGATTATATAAGATTTAGCAGCTGCCACATTAAAGAACCAGAGGACTTGGAAAATGATATACCTCAAGGCAAAGGAGTTAGGATTACAACCAAGAATCACCTACTCAGAAAAATTAAATATGATCGTTGGAAGGAGAATGGATATTTAATGAAATAGGTCACTTTCCAAGCATTCCTAATTAAAAGACCACAGCTGAATAAAAAAATTTACCTTCAGATAAAAGACTCAAAAGAAACCTAAAAATGCAAAAATGAAACAAGAGAAAACAAGAGATTTTATAAGGTTAAACCATTTATATTTCTATGATAAGGTAATATTTATAACTTGAAAACTTTATTACTATAAGAGCAATTAAAAGTAATAAATACTGCCAGAGGTATGGATTTAAAGTAAATTAATAAAGAATATAAATAATAAAGTATCCCCCAAAATAAAGGGGCAAAAAAGAAAATTGCAGTGAAAGAAAGGGGGGGAGAAGATTAAATGGGGGCAAATTATCCCAAATAAAAGAAGCATGAAAAAGTTTTTATAATGGAGGGAAAGGGAGGGGCAGAAAAAGTTTAAACCTTATTCTCTTCAAAATTGGTTTAAACAGGGAATAACATATACAAGAGTTAAATACAAAAATCTTATCTTACCTCTAAAGAAGTAAGAATGTATGAAGAATCATAGAATGAGAAGGGAGGATTGTAAAAGTGAGAATAGACCAAGAAATGCAATGATCAGAAATAAAAAAATTCTGAGAGGGAAAAAAAGGAGGGTAAGAGAGAGAAGGAGATAAACAAGGGAGAATAACATTGAGGAAAATGCAGTTAATTATATATAAATAAATATAAACTATTTTATATATAAATCTAAATATACTTAAATATTAAATAAATAAATATATATTTATGTATTTAAATATAAATATATAAAATATATAAATATACTTAAATATTAAATAAATAAATATATATTTATGTATTGAAATATAAATATATAAAATATATAAATATACAACAAAATATTTTATATAAATATAAGTGAATGGAAGAAATTCACCCATAAAACAGAAGAACATAACAGAATGGATTAAAAAACCAGAATTCTACAATATTTTGTTTACAAGAAACACATTTGAAGTAAAGAGATACACACATAGTAAAGGTAAGGGGTTGGTGCAGAATTTATTATGCTTCAGCTGAAGCAAAGAAAGCAGGAGTAGCAATCATGATGTCAAAAAAAAAAAGAAAAAGAAAAAATACACCTAATTAAAAGAGATGAAGAAAATTATACTTTGCTGAAAGGTACTATAGTTTCAGGACTACATATAGGAGATCAGGTTGCAAAGTCAGAGCATGAAAGCCCCAAATACCCTTAATGCTGAATCAAGAAACAAGGAAGACAAAATTTCTTATGTTTTTTTCTGTCTCTGAGCTAGATCAGGCCCATAATATGGCATAAGAATATATGAGGAGGATAAACAAACATGTTCTTTAGGAGTTAGAAAATTATAGACCCAAGGATTTAATCATACCTTGGCAGGCAGATGACACATTTCAAAATGCATATTTAAACAGTAATGACTTCAATGGATATGTAATGATAATAATAATAATGTGTTTATATACTATGTAAGTTTTACATGTAAAGTATAAGTTTTTTTGCAAGATTCTTTAGATATGTAATCTTATATGATTTTCACAATAACCTTGTGAAAAAGGTTCTTTTACTACTTCATTTTCTAGATGAGAAAACTGAGACTGAGAGGTAAAGTGGGTGGCCCAAGATCACACAATTTTAAGTGTCTGAGGTCAAATTTTAACCCAGGCTTTTTTCACTCCAAGTCCAGTGCTGTAGTCTAGTGGAGTCAAATAGTCATTGATTTCTATGGACTATATATAACTAAAAAATAGCAAATTAATATTATCTGTGTTGTATTATATTTTTATTTACTTTGTTAAACATTTACCAATGTAATTTTTTAAAAAATATTTTAATAAAATTCAATTGGGAATTTTTCAAGCCTCTTGTTTGGCATCTCTGCTCTACCCTTCATAACTCTCAGCTAAAATCATATCTGTGAAGAAGATAACACAATTCAAAATATTGCTATCTCATCAAGTCTATGCTTATATTATGCATAACATTCAATTTGATATGTGCTGTAAATGACATAAAAGAAACAAAATAACTCATGTTTATACAGCATTTGAAGGTTTGCAAAGCACTTTCCTTGAAACTATCCAGTTTGGTACATACAGAAGGTAGTATTATGATTTTATGTAATAGTGCTGAACAATATAATGAAACTTGAAGCAAGAAACTCAAATCTCAATTTTGTCACTTCCTACTTCTGTGAACAAATTCTCTCAGTCTGAGTTTCTTATTTTGCAAAATGAAGGAGTTGGACTAGATGAACTCTAATTTCTTTTCCAGATCTAAATTGATAGTCCTTTGATTCCTATTCTGCAGATGAAAAAAAAAATAAAATAAAAAACAGAAGCATTGAAAGATGTGGTAATTTTTGTCCATGGTCCTAGGTAGGAAATTTGTGATGTAGAATTCAAATCCATTTTTCCTGTTTCCATGTCCAATATATTATAAACTATACAAATCTGTCCCTCAGTAGAAAGAAGTAGAACATATGTACTTTGTTTCCAAGAATTTTTTTCAATTGGCTCTAAAGAAACCCAGAGAAGAGAAAGACAAAAATCTGTAGATATATAGTAATATTTCAAGAAAAACACCAATTCAAAAGAAATCATTTTTAAATAGAAAATCGTGACTACTTTCCATCAAGCTACATGGAGATCTGCTTAATTTGTTCAATGTAAATTGTGAGATACATGTCACCAGATGTTTCTGGGCATTCCAGTTCTTAATGTACAGAGATGAACAATGTCTTACTGTTCTGAGGTTTTTTCTGGTCTGCTTCCCTCCATTCCTGTTGAATTCCCTTTTGTAATTACCTTCCATCTAGCCCATAGAAATCTTTATATAATATTTCAGTATATGTTCTAGATTCCATTAAAATGTGAATTCCTTGAACTCTGTGTGCCTGGTACATTGTTGTTGTTGAGTCCTTCCACTTGTTTTTGACACTCTGACCCCATTTTTTTTTTTTTTTGGTAAAGATACTGGAGTAGTTTGCCATTTCCTTCTCCAGTGCATGTTACACATGAGGTAATTGAGGCAAACAGGGTTAAATGGCTTGCCAGGGATCACACAGCTAGTAAGTGTCTAACCTCAGGTCCTCTTGACTCCAGAGCCAGTGTTCTATTCATCTATGCTTGGCTGTCTACTTAGCACATAATAAATATTTAGTTGATTTATTGTTTGACAAGCAGTGACATACTCTCTTCAATTTCAAAAAAATAATAATGATAAAGACAGACAATATACCAAAGGATTAATTGATCTCCAATGTCCTTCCACTCCTAATTCTTATGATGATAATTCCTAAAGTCTTAGTCCAAAGGGAAGTTTTGTATCCAGCCTGAAAGCCTTTTGAGGTAGCCAATAAATGGAGAGTAGCAACCAGAAAATAGGAATTGGTCTGCTATTCCATGGAAAGAGTCAAATTTCAATTCTTTCCATAAGGTACAAGTCATAGATCTGCCCTTTGAAAGGCCTCACATACCCCAACTATCACATCAGTCCCCTCTTTGTTATGAAGCCTCTGTATCATAGCTGGAATGAATGAAATAGCTGGCATAACATAATATGAATGTCCAAATCTTTTATCCCATGGGCTGTGGATTTGTGACCATTTTAAAAAATAACTCTATGCCTGTGCTTATTCTTAGGAGAAAATTAGGAAAAGACCTCTAAAAATTCAAATAGCTCAAGGCTTTTATATAAAAAAATAAATAAATTTGTAAGATTGTCTCATTTGTCCTCAATATTAGCCAATTTAAGTTTGGTATATGCTTTCTATGACATTCAGTTTGATCTGGTGGCAGAAAGGAAGATGTTCATTCAAGTACAGCCCCTGGCATATAAACCTGGATACATCACTCAAATTTTCCACATCTGTTGGACATCATCCCAACTGACTCTCCTTTACTATTTGGAATATGCTTTGTAATTTTATTCCTGTTTTTGATTTCTTATAGCTGAAAAATAATCATGTATTATTGGAAAGTTCATAGATTTGGACATGATAAAACATTAGTTATAGAATGCAGTCCATTCATTTTTGAAATGAGGAAATTGAGATACAGAAAGGTTTATGGAATTTTCTCCTCCTCTGTAGTAAATGACCTAGAAAGGATTCAAACTCAGATCTTCCTCATTCACAAGCTAGTACTTTATCCATTAAACCATGCTGTCTTTGAGATGCAAATTGCCTTTCCTTCATATTTAAAAATATTTCTCCTGCTATCTTAAGTGATTTACTATTTGAAATGTTAAATTTAATCACTACATATCCTGAAGCATAGAGGATTATTTTCCCCTTTGATTAAAGCATAGTAGTGCTTTACTATTTACATTTAAAAGTTCTGGACAGTTTGATTTTTTTTTTTTTTATTATGGAATTGATTTTTTTGCCAATGGATTAGAACATTCCCATATTCAATGGACAGAAAAGAAAATTGTATATGAAACCATTAATCTACTATATTCAATTTGTAGATTTTTTAAAAAAGTATATATGAAATTTGACATGGATTTACCAGAATTGCCATTCTTTTCTATGTCCCTGTCTAAATTTCATTTTACTCTCTTCTGTGAATTTTTAATCATTTACTTGGGACTCCTTTCTTTTGAATTTTTTTCTTTATCACTATCACTACCTAAATTCCCCACTAACCTAATGCTTTCCTCTCCAAATAAAATCTCTTACTTGTAACAACTAAGTATAGTCAAACACAATAAAGGTATACTGCATTGGTCATATCTGAAAATGTGCCCACATTTCATCTTCTCTCTAGGAAGAAATGGGAATCATGCATCATTATCAATCTACTAAAATTATTGCACTGAACTCTGATCAGTTGATCAGTTGAAGTCATTCAATTTGTTTTTGAAAAAAACATTTTGAAAAAAATGTGTCAACATATAAATTGTTCTCATTGATCTCCATACTTCATCAATTCATAAAAATGCTCTCAGGTTTCTCTAAATGTAGCCCCTTCCTAATACTTAATGCACAATAATTTTCAATTTCATTTATAATCTATAATGTTCTGTCATTTTCCAATCGATGGGCATCTACTTTTTTGTCATTTCTAAAGTTTAATATCAATATTTTTGAACCTATGACTCCATTTTCCCTTTCCCTTTCTCTCTTTGGAAGTAAGTTCTTGTTATTACTGGGTCAAAAGGTATATTTACTCAATAAACTCACTAATTAATCCCTAAATGTTTTTCAGGATGTTCCTTGGAGTCCAAATTCCAGTCTCTTTTATTATACCATTCTGTAGTTACAAAAGAGAGAAAAAAATATTCAGAATATCTAACTTAGAATCTGGTTGTGAAGTAAGTGCTTTGAAAATTGAGAGCCTTCAGTAAACAAAAGATCAAAAAGTTATTAAGGAGAAGCATGGCATGATGGGAAGAAAGCTTAATTAGGAGACCTGGGCTCAAATCCTATCTTATTTACCAGGTTTGTGATCATGGACAAGGATTTTATACAAGCGGTCTGTTTCCCTATCTGTCAAAAGGCGATAATTGGTTAGTTGGTTGTTGTCCTTCATTTTTGAAGAAGATTACAATGACATCACTATGTTAGAATCAAGTTAGAAGATGTGTCCAACTGTAGCCGATGAGAATAATAGGAACTTGGAATGCCTTCCATGTAAGAGTTGTGAATAAAACTTACTTTAAAATGCTATGTAGTTATGCAGTTATCATTATTACTTGCCACACAAGCAGAGGAAAGCTTTGTTTCTGATGTTTTTTCCTCCTACTATCAAAGTAAAACTTCTTTTAATCTACTGGTTAGGAAGTTCTAATATGTTCAGTGCTTGAATCTATAAAAAGAGGAATTTCTTTTAAAATAGTCTCTATCATAAACTAATTCAAAGAGGCCCTTTTGCTCACCTTTACCAACTTTTTGTCTCTTATTTTGGGGGATCAACAGCAAGTTTAAATAGGTCAGATTGGAACTGCTATAATCACACACAAAGTTTCTTCTTTATCCTTTCTCCTAATTTGGTATTGATTATAACCTTTGCTCTTGGCAGTCAATGATCTAACTGCACAAAGACTGCAGTTCTGGTAACTAGAAAGCATTGTGGGGTGGTAGAAAGAGAGCAGAACTTGAGAGTCTCACTTTTGGCTTTGCTATTTACTACCTATGTGACTGCAGACGAAAGAGTCATTTAATATTCCTGGGTCTCAGTTTCCTCATCCCCAAAATTAGGGAATGGGATTATGTGACTATAAAGTCTCTTTTAGCTATTGATCTTATATGCTTCACTGGTGTTTTGCCTATAAATTTAGTCAGTTTCATTTTTTGGTTCTGATTTTCCTCTTGAAGTAAGTTTTGACGTCATGACCTTATGAATCTTTTGAATAGACTATGAACCAGTAGTCTTTCATTTTTTGAGTTTGGATCATATTTTCTGATGGTTTTCACCATCCTCCCCAGCTCAAATGTATATTAAAACCAACACTAAAAGCTGAGTTGAACCAATCCTATCCAATTTTAGTCTTAATACATTAAATAGATTAAATCACACTTCAATAAATGATCTGAGGAAGCTAAATGCTACAGTGGACAGAACACTAGAATCTGGAAGACTGGAGTTCATACTCAGTCTCAGATAATTCCAAGCTATATGAACATGATCATCACTTAATTTATCTTTGTATCAGTTTCCTAATCTGTAAAATGAGAATAAGAATAGCACCTACCTTCTATGGGAGGTGAATCAAGTGAGATAATTATTATAAAGTGCTTGGCATATACCAAATGCCACATAAGTGTCTATAATATAATTTTTAGATCATGGACACTAGAGTAAGTACTAAAATAAAATTTTTAAAATGAAACCATCTGGAATTAGATAGGCTATATAGGCTGAAGAAACTTGACCATACTTGGAGATCATCAATAACTATCAAAATAATAAATGAATCCAAGGAGAGATGAACTCAGATTACCCATGTTTAAGGAAGAATACCTTGAGCACCTAATCAATGGGAAAACAACACAGCAAGAGCTGTGTTATCCTTTGGCTCCATAGCTTTTCCTAATTTGTTCCCACTTTCTCTGGATTCTTGTACTTGGGGGAGAGGTGTTGTAGATATTTTGTATCTCTTGTAACTCTTCTGTTTCATCTTAATAAATATCACTTTTTAAATGCTACCTAAACATGGCTAACTATTATTCTTGGAAGATAAAACACAGGTGTGGACTCAAACACATCTTAGCATTTAGTGCTACTCTTAAACTGAGAAGGAAATTTAGATAGCTAAGCCCCGGGATCCCCAATTTATGATACTGGGAAGTGGGATAACAATTATCAAAGTTTATGTGGGTGATAGAAATAAAAGCTATAAAGTTAGCATAGAGAATCTTTTCAAATTCTTCATAGAATTTCTGCATATCTTCCTTCCATGAAATGTATGCTACAATTATCTTCTTGGTGGTCTGTTTGTTTGCTCTCAGCATGAGCAGAGAAAAGTGAGATGAGCAGGTGTCTTATGAAAATGTTTCTTGTCATTGGGCACATAATGAAACCAAGTTCATCAGCTTCTTTATTCACCTCTCCAAGGAGAAGCCATGAGCTATCATTACCTGATTTTTTTTTTGTCATTTTGCTTTTTTTTAATAGCAAAAACATCAATATGTATAATTTTTTTAAAAAATAAGTGCACAATTGCTTATCAGCTGTTTAACCTTCAATTTGCACATGGGCTAGTAATTCACATAAGAAAAAGAATTTCCCAGAAGTTGACACCCAGTTTTATGATCAGTCTATTATGTCTGTTATTATAAACCAGCTTTTCAGTTGGACAATTATCTGAGTGCAAAAGAATGGGTTGCTTTGTACTTCAGAAATTATTTCAGGTTTCTAACATACAAAGTGTTTCCTGCTTCTCAAGTATATTTTTTAAAAATTCAGTTTTATTTTCAGTCTTAATTCTCTCCTTCATTCTTTCCCCATACTCACCCTCCCTATTGAGAAAGCAAAAAAAAAAAAAAAAAAACAGAACTCATTACAGGTATATAATCATTCAAAACAAATTCCTATATTAGTTATGTACAAAAAAATAAAGAGAATGGAAGGGAAACCAAAGAAAAGGAAGGAAAAGTAGGAAGAGAAGTAAAGGGATGGCAAGAGAAGGGAAGAGAAGAGAAAGAAAGGGAAGGGAAAGGAAGGCAAGGGAAGGCAAGGGCAGGGAAAACAAGAGAAGGCAAAAGAAAAAAGGGAAAGGGAAAAAAGAGAGGGGATGAGAAAGGAAAACAAAGGAAGGCAGAGGAAGGGAAAGGAAGAGAAGGGAAAGAAAAAAAAAGAAGGAAAGGAAAGGTAAATAAGAGAAAGCAAGGGAAGGCAAGGGAAGGCAACTGAATCCATTCAGTTTTCTGGAGGTAGATAGTGTGCTTCATCATGAATTCTCTTGAATGGAGTTTGATCATTGTGCAGCTCAGAGTTCCTAAATCTTTCAAAATTGATTATTTTTACAATAATGTTATTTTATAAAATTTTTCTTGATTCTATTTTTCAACAATTCACACAAGTCTGATTATTTTATTTTTCTGAAATCATAGACTTCACTATATCTTATAGCACAATAATATTCTATTACCTATATGCCACAACTTTTTTGGATTGGCAAAAATTGTAAATTGAGGGGTGCCTGTGTATAATATTAATGCCAATGTTTACCCATTGATGCTATAAGTTTGCACATCTTAGAAAACCATCATCTGAGATTAATTGAAATTTCATATGAAGCAATAGGCCATGAAAAGGCTATGTTATATGTACTAATAGGTTCCAGCATATTACCAACTATTATTTGACTATTAAAAAGTAATATAAGATATAATTGTGTGAAGAATTAGATGGTCTGGTCATATAGTGAGCTAAAAGAAAGTGGACAACCTAATTATGTCACAGGTAATCATTAAATATTAAAAGGCCCAAAATTCTTCAGTGCATTGACTAGAGTCTGTGTGGAGAATTTCTTCAAAGACAGGGAAAATAATTATCCAGAAAGAAAACACATATCTACTAAAGTGGAAATTGTCTTCACAATGAGAAGCTGGACACTGAAGAAATAATTTGATGTTACTATAACCATTAAAAATAATCATCATCTGCATTGTTGGTGGAGCTGTGAACAGCTACAGCCATTCTGGAGAGCAATTTGGAGCTACACTCAAAAAGTTATC